>JAJMHL010000005.1:600000-787163 GCA_030566065.1 Debaryomyces robertsiae
ATTCCAACTGCGGTGAATGTTCCAGCAACCTTTCCTTTAGATTCAAAAAATGTTTTGGAGTTGTGTGTGTTTGAGTCTGTGTGCAATTCGCCGTCCGAAGGTGGAAAGGAGGAAGACGTTGAACTCGAGCTTGGTAATTTTGTCACGTATCGAGTCTTCACCGTTTGGGAATGATCTCCACTGACTGTTCGAACTGATACTATGGTTGTTTCTTTGGTAGTTTCGGAATCTGACAAGGATGAAGCAGCAGATGAAGCAGTGATAGACAGTACATCAACAGAAGATGTAAAGGGGAAAGGAGACGAAGAAGTAGATGACCACGAAGAAGAAGACCAGGGGGAGGGAGAAGAAGAGGAGGCGGTTGAGGAATGGTAAGAAGAAGGGGAAAACGAGGAACTTGAAGTAGAAGAGAAAGGAGAAGAAGAAGATGACGACGACGAAGAAGAAGAAGACGAAGTAGAAGACGAAGAAGAAGAAGAAGAAGAAGAAGAAGAAGAAGAAGAAGAAGAAGAAGAAGAAGACGAAGAAGAAGAAGAAGAAGAAGAAGAAGAAGAAGAAGAAGAAGAAGAAGAAGAAGACGAAGAAGAAGAAGAAGAAGAAGAAGAAGAAGAAGAAGAAGAAGAAGAAGAAGAAGACGAAGAAGAAGAAGAAGAAGAAGAAGAAGAAGAAGAAGAAGAAGAAGAAGAAGTGGTCGTTGTCGACGAAGTCGTGGGAGAAGCTGTAGAGCTACTTGTAGGCTTCCAATTTGAAGTCGATGTGCTGGAGGTGGAGGAGGTAGATGAACTGCTAGTAGTTTTCGGAAGTGCAATGGTGCTAGATGACAGTGTGGTTGTGGTTGGCGGCTCAAATGAGGACGAAGTAAGACCATCGGGACTGCTCGTGGCCTCTTCTTGGGATGTGGAGCTCGGTGTCTCATTTCCCTTCGTGCTACTAACCTCCCCGACAATAAGATAGCCATAATACCCGTTTTTCGGACAATTTTCGCTCTGGTAACCAGGACATGGATTTTCGCAATTGGACATGGACGACGTATCCAGCGGGACATCATTAGAGCACCAACAATCGTAGCCTTGGAGCACGGCCACCGCAAATCCATTTCCTGAACAGGTGTCCTTACATTTCCCGTTACTCATATACTGCGACGACGTCTTGCCCGAACCCAAGTTCTGCGTCGAACATACACTTAACGTTAGCCCACCGTACACGGCTCGGAAACTTATGAGCAACGCTATTAATCTGAAAAACACCATGAACCACAATCTCGGTTGAAAAAAAAATCCCCCAATTAATCTATTTTTATCCTAATATTTCACCTAAGGGTATAAAGAGTTAGACAACTGCCCCTACCGAGTGAAACGTATCGATCTCAACGGCCAAATATAACTTGAAGTATAGAAGTGAAAAATGAAATTGAAACCAATAATTTCCTTACCCTGTTTAATTAACTTAACCTCGAGGCCCTCCGTCTATATAAGGCAAAAGCAGATTTATTCAACATGACAAAAAATTCGAAAAATATCCTTTCTGGTAATCCGATACACTCTGCAGATTACGATTAAGTCTAATGCTTAAAAGAGAAAGCAATTATGCACTCGCAGCTAACTTTAAAGTTAAGGTGCTATTGTTGCATATGTTTTTGTCTCAAAAACTTAGTTTGAACATAACCTACCCAAATAGGAAATGTTATCAGCAATATCAGAAACTTGTTCTTCCCGACACAACCCAAATTCTACGCGTGTTCCAAACATAATACAGGCTAATAGATGATCGCCGTTGGTAACAAGGAGACTAAGCGAGAATCGGGATTCGATTTTTCAAGTAAAACGGCAATATTTTTCGTCAAAGGGTAACGAACATGAACCTTGCCAAAATTAACAAAGGCTTCACTGATTCGATTGTGAAAGCAAAGAATAATAGGAAAGGCCTAATGGCAATATTAGCAATGGGGACATATGGAAATCATTGGATGTAAATGTACGGTGAATAGAGGCAAGACCAGACTTACTTTGCCGTTCTGGCATTTGGTTAGGAATACTGTGGAGAATAAGACCATCGCATACCATATGCCTGTATCATGAGATAAGTAAGTAAGGTAAGGAGCGCAATGTATGATACCCCGAGAATATGCATTTGGTTGCTCTGCGTAATGTTAGTAGCGTGCGAAGAGGCTGCAAGAGAAAAGCAAAATTCATAGGGATTGTTATTAGGCTATTGTCCCTGCTGCACGTCACTTCGGGAATGTGATAATTGTAGTAAGCAATTAACCGTGAAAATGTAAGAAGGAGATCCACAAAACTCGTTTACAATAGACTTTCCTACATAAAGGGAATCGAAACTATGTACATGGTTATTAATATTATACATATTTAGTGGAATGTCTTCCACACTCTATTATGCTAAGATTCCCCTTTCAGTCATTTGCTGAATAGTGGAATTGTCAATGCCCTGCTGTAGCTTATATAACCGATCTCTGTCCCTTGAGAATGCAGCCCGACGGTTCTGATATCGCTCGTACTTCGCCAAGTGGTCGCTTGGTATCGAAGCTGAGCACCGTTTTAATTGCAAAAGAGCAATTAGTGCTTCCAAATTTGTGGCTCCATTATTTTTCATTTGTATTTTGTAACTAGTCCATACGTCTCTTTCTTCTTGTGACAAAGCCTTCAGCAATGATTGGACCGTATTATGATGTTCGTTATAGTAGGCCAATTTACCTTCAAACTTGGTTAATTTGAATCCCACTAAGCGTTTTATGATTTTGTAATTTTCTGGCTTTGACTTTGAGGTTTCATATGTGATGACTTCTATCGGAAGATTCAAGTATTGCGTAGCATCATTGATTAGTCCTCTTATAACGAACGCTAGTTGGTCATAGGCAAACCCGCCTGTATTTTCACAAACGCCTGCTATCAAAACCCTGAAAATGTCTGGATTACGAAACAACTCATGGCTCATACTCGAATACAAAGAAATTAATAAAAGCTCTTTATCCCGCAAGCGATCATTTTGCACTATACCTTCAAACAAGTACTTAACCGAAAATACGTCCAATGTACAACCGTTTATGAAATCCCATAAATCATTCAATCCATCAGAATCAGTATTAACAACCCTGTGATAAATCACTTTATTCATTATCTTGGAATCCTTGTCCCATTTCATTTGCAAATCATTTTCTATAAACGATATCAATTCGTTCGTATCTTTCGTGGTGGTCATGTAGTCGTCTAAAATTCGAATGCTCAAATTTTTCAGTATAGGTAAGTTTATACTCATCATTCTGTTGATAAATAACTCCTTCAAAAAAATGTTGTTGATCAGATCGTAAATCCTGTTCCACGTCGTCAAATTTATTTCTACACTAAGCGATTTGCTTAGTTTCAAATACTTCATAATCAATTGATAAGTATTCGAAATGGATCTTATTTTGGAATGTACTTGGCATAACTTTAGTAAATTGTTGATGGTGTCAACGTTGGGTTTGTGTCCGTCCTTATTCATCACAAGTAACAATTCTCTAGCGAAGGAGCTTTGATTTTTGTCATATCCAAAGAATTTGATCAAGTAATTGTATGTATGGACCGATCGCAACAGCTTATACTGGTCATTAGTCAATTTGTGGGTGTGTAGGAGTATATCTGGTACTATGCCGTTCTGTAAAGACAGTGAGTTCTTATACAAGATCTTCAGATGAGTAAGGAAATAAATATATTTTTGAAAGCTTTCCTTATCCAGAGTCGTCATGGAGGGTATTTCTTGAAAATGAAATCTTGGGGTGGACGCTGGGAACTTGTTGCACCGGTCCTGCTCTTCTTGTTGACTAAGTATTCGCGTGAGCACGTTCGCGTTGTTCAAGTCATTCGACTTCAAATGCTCCGGTGTGACCTCTATCAAGAGGTCCATCATTTGATTGAAGACGGTACGGTCTTCTAGAAAGTTGTTGAAAACATGCACTCTTTCTTTGCTCGTCTTCTTGACCCACACAAATTTGGCTAAGTCCGTATTGTACTTCGGTAGCTCGTTGTTAAATACTTTTAGATCAGTCATTTGCAAAGGTTCTAGAAAATCCTGATACACCTTTCGTTGGTACCCCTTTACCAAAGGACGGAACTGGTTGAGCTCTTCGTTCGTTAGATTCTTATTGGGCTTGCATATGACTTTCGGCCTGCTTTCTTCTTGTGACGGCACTATCGGAGCATTAAAACTTTGTGAACTAGTGTAAGACTCCAACTGTCGGGCAGATCGACTAACCCTTGTTATTGCATCCTTTATAAAGTTCATGGGTTCATTGCATCTTGTAGTCGAAGGAAACTAAACCTCCAGAACTGAAAATTAGTAGTAAACCCGTGCACGTGACTCATTTGATTTTTTTTTTCTAAATTTCAAGGAAGACTTGATGATGATTATGGAAGTACTATACTATCTTTATCAAACATAGCAAAGTTTATTACCCTTAAGGAAAGTAGGATGTCGTCACCACAAAGAGAAGGGTTCAGTGCGCCCGCATCAATTTCTCACGCAGCTCACGGGCAAGTTACCAATAAGTCGTTGGGGGTTAAATATAACTGTGCTCAATGTGCCACCTCGTTCTCGTTAGGCAAAGGAGATGCTATCAGATGTAAAGAATGCGGACACAGAGTTATTTACAAGGCGAGAACCAGAAGGATGGTACAATTTGAAGCACGTTGAGGCTGAGAAGGGGAAAAGAGGCCCAGGAAAGAGTTGAGGGCTCATCTCTTGATTGTATAATAGGTTGCATCGAAAGTTTCAAAACAGTAGTGGTAGTCATGAAATACTACGATATAGTAACAGAATTATGATTAGTGTAGCATTAGAGTAGGAACAAATCCATGTAGAACAATTATAAATCACTAGATATATCATAATAGTACAACAAACAAATTAATGGGTATTGAGTATAAAAACAGCATGAGGCGTAACAATTAACCTTCAATATATGACAGACAAAAATATTAACGATTCAGCTCAAATAAATTACTTGAAAATCTTCTTCAACTTGGATAAGAAACCAGTCTTCTTCTTTTTCTCGTCCTTCTTGGCCTCCTTCTTGCCTTCCTTTCTTGCTTCCTTAATCACTTCTTTTGTTGGCGACGAAGCACTGTTAGCATTAGCACTAGTAGAGGTGATAGGGACTGCACCAAGGTTGGCGCCTGATTTGGCACCTGGTTGAGCGGGAGCAGAGTCAACTAATTGGGCGTCATGGGTCAACCTTTGCTTTTCAGATTCGGTTGGTTGAATCTCTTCAACAGATACAACGCCTGCCTCTCTAGCGCGAATTTCAGCTTCAATACGCGACTTATCAGCGTCACCTTCAGCAATGACAATTTCAGAGTCTTTGTATTCATTGTGAGCTGGCCCTTGGGGTTGGGTAACGGGGGATGCGTCAACTTCTTTCTCGGCATTTGGATCAACAAAACCGCCAGCAACTTGTGGGGTCTTTGGTGTTATATCATGAGGCGCTGTTTCCTTGCCATTCTTGGCAGGAGAGATTCCTGACTCCGGTTGCTGAGTTCTAACCTTTGGATCCAATGTAGGCGTCTCGCCTTCTTTATCGTCTACTGACGGGATTGCCTCATGTTTCGCAGGCTCATGAATGGCAGGAGCAACTCCGGGTCCCAAATTGCTTGGTTCAGCTTGATGTCCCAAAGCAGCACCACCGGCAGCACCTGCAAGGGCAGCGCCTGTTGCTGGTACTGCGCCATTTTTGTCTTCAGTTTGAACAGATTTATCATTAACCGGTTCAGATGAAACTGGGGTTTTTTCAGACTCATCGAAAGCAGGATTAGAAATCACGCCACCAACGGCAGCAGGAATCTGAGGCCTATACAGATCCACCACATTGGCATCAGTTCCAGAAGGAACGTCATTGTCATTTCCTAGCGGCGCACCATGAGCAGTGGTAAAATCTTCAAGTGGAGCGCCAACGTTCGCATTCGAAGTACTGGGGTCTTTGGAGCCGCTGGCGTAAGTGTCACCAACCAGAGCAGCGCCGATACCTGCACCTGCAGCACCTGTAACAGCGAGTAATTCATCAGCGTGCTTGTCGTCGTTCTTAAATTCTTTGTTGAACATTTGAGCCTGAGGGTCTAAAACAGAGCTACCCACAAAGTTGTCGCCCAGATTGCCAGAGCCAAATTCAGTTTGGTCGTTTCTTGTTTCAGAACCAAGTACCGATGAATCTACCACAGGGGTACCAAGTGCCCCCACAGCAGGAGTATCATGAGGAGCCTGGGGTTCTGGAGTTTGTTCGTTCTCAGTTTCTCCTTCACCTTCAGTAGTTTCCAAACCTGAGCCCGACACATCCGTAGCTCCCTTGGCATCGGAAAGGCCCAATGCTGTGGCACCCGCTGCACCGGCACCCACAGCCGTTGCCTCGGCGGCCTTCTTCTTCTTCTTGGCCTTATACTGGCTTCTCTTCACCTTTTTCTTCTGCTTCTTTCTCTCTTCTGGAGTTAATTCGTCGCCGACTACTGCCCCGTAGCTACCTGGGACATTGGTGGTGTCCTGTGGCTTTTCTTCGTTGTCGTTGAAAGTAGTAAAGGCAGCCAACGAGTCCTTATCTTGAGGAACGTAAATCCCAGGCTCACCGGCAATTGTAGCATGCTTACCCTCCGACGAAGGCATGACTGTGGTATCCAAGTCCCCCTTCTTAGCCTGGTTGCCCACAAATAAGCCACCACTTTCGGGAATTCTGGTACCCGCATCCTTCAGTTCCACCAAATCCTTTGGCTCCAACACATTGTTGTCGATTCCATGGTCATCTTTGCCAACGCGCTCGTGCAACGACACCATCCATTCGCCGTCCACAATATACTTGTACATTATACGCTCTTCGTTAGCCGGCAATGGCACCGTCAATTCAAAACTTCCATCCGCCTGCTTGACCAAATACAACGACTTGGTCCAGTTGTCAAAAGTACCCGTAAGAATGACTTCTTTTGGTCCTTTTTCCCTAGCGCCGTCGTTAGTATTTCTTTGTTTACCCTTCAAGCAACTCCATTACCCCCGTTTCAATCTTTTTCGTCGCCTTTTTCCGAATTGTTTGCACATACCATTTGAAAGTGTACACAGATGTCATTTATAAACCTTTTTAGTAATATATAACTGTTATGTTGATGTTTTAAAGGATAATACTACTATGAAGCTATCTATAGTTCTTGCTGTAAATGGCGTATAAGTTTTGAGTCGAAGGTCACCGGCAATTATGTGCAGGACTGGGATGCTGGCCTTGTTGGCCTGGCTGGCTCGAAAGCTATTCCTCGCTATCTAGCCTCAATTGGGTAGTACCAGCAGCAACTGGGGCATGGGGAAGCGGTTCCTCATCACCAATGTAGGATAGCAATACGGGGAGAAAACAGAAAGCGTGAAGGGCGGCGACAAAGACCAAGGAAAGCCACATTCTAAAATAATAGATTTCAAAGATCTTAGATCGAGTGAAAGCTAATACGCAGATGCCCACGAACTTCGTGAGAGTAATACCGCCAAGAACGGAGCCCCCAACTGTAGTAAGAGCCTTGTGGACCCTGCTGCTGCGCTTGTCGGTAGCAGCGACATCGCTCAGGGCAATAGTGTATGCACGAGTGATGTGGATGTTGAACTCGACCGCCAACCCCACACAGATAATAAGGTTGACGAGTGAAACGGCATTCAAGGAAATAGACCATAAGGACAAGATTCCACCGATGTTAACGAGGATCATGCACACGGTGAGCACGAGTGCGGTTGCGGCCCGCACGGACCCTAGAAGAATGGCACCGATGGTCCAAATAATAATAGCAGCAACAGATAATAAGGTGAACGTAAGGAATACGATAGTGTCGTATTGTACAAAAAAGATGTAGAATGGCGAGAATGCAAAAATATCAAGGTCTTCATGGTAAGAGTTTATTTCCTTTGTGATGCGGAGTGAGTTTCTCTGAGCATGGATGAAATCTGCCTGAGACCTCAAGGGAACATGGCTTGTCCGGAAATAGCTGGATATAATGGAGGACCTGTCCTCATTTAGCGAGATACTTGTAGAGTATGGTGCTTTTCCTCCTAGAGGGCACGGATCGCTTGGTTCTTGAATCCACTGATTGAAATATTTCATGAATTCCGCTTTGACGGGGAGCCCTTCCATACTACTACTGTAAGGGGGTTCATGATTCGAGTAGCATGTCTCACAAAGTCTTTCTGGTGTGCTGGGAGAACAAAACTGAGGGTCCTCAAAAGGCGAGCCTTTTTTGAGCCTGCAGCATTGATCCAAATTAGGGTTTAACCACGTCAAAAAGTCATCAAGCCAACTTGAGGTAGGCTCCGCAATAGTTGACTTGTGACTTCTTTTTAATTCCTGTTCCAATATGTTCGAAATTGAGAACTCGTCGCACGTAGAGAATTTGCCGCAAACCTTTTGCTGGTTGCGTCTCTCGGTGAGGTCAAGACCTTTTACAACAAAAAAGATGGGCGGTCCGACATTGAGATACTTGTAAACCGAATCAAAGTAATCTATCAAGTATGAATCTGATGGAATAGCTATCCGTTGATCGAGTCCAAATTCTATGTTCGGCAAAAGACTTAGTGATACCCCCAACCAGAGTACGAATGCCGTTAAAATTTTGCGTTTGTTGCTTTTTGTTAGGATAAGAGGAGTGTAATATTTCTGGATAAGCCTAGAAAAATTATATTCAATTTCGTCAGGTCGATTGTCTCCGTTATCTCCTTCATCATTTAACCTGATACCTTGTGAAACAACGATCCATGAAAAACAATCTAGTCTACCTTCTTCTAACCTTCGCTGGTCCAAAGCCAACAATGCAACAAAGCCAGTCATTTGCAATACAAAATTCACTAAGATCGATCCAGCCGAATAATAAGCAAAGTTTTTTACTGCTGGCATCTCAACTCTGGTTGCTAATAAAAACATCGAGAATTGTAATATAGCACTGAGCAAACATGAAGGACCTATGTTACTCAATGCTTGTGAAATTCGATTTGGTATAAGGTCTTGGCGTTGTTTTTGATTAACAATGTGTAGCTCATGAACTATTAGGAAAATATTATCAACTCCCACTGCGAGAATCAAAAAAGGAATAACTTCGGCAACAATCAATGTGGACTTCAAGCCAATGATTGAAAAAAAGCCAGCAGCAGACGATACTGATAATAAAATTATTATTATGCCACCAAGGCCCAATTGAAACCGCGTTTTTACAAAGTTGTTTAAGTTCCAACTTGTAGGTATCTTACCTCCTAGAGCCAATGAGGCATAAAGAAACATTAATAAATATGACACTAATATAATACCGGCATCGGTATTTGTTGATTTGTTTAACTCTTCTGTTAAAGAAATTTCGGTACTGAAATCTATTTTTAAGTCATGATTTTCACTTCTTAGACCCATCACCCAGTCTTGTAATGCATGCTCATAGCGTATCGCTTTATTAGTATGCTCGCTATCAGACAGGTTACTATCAAGTAACAACGTGACCACAAATGCTTTGGAAGTGAATATATCTTCACCGTCGAATAGTAAATTCTTTTTCAATGGCTGCTGAAACGTTGGTAAACAATTCACAGGCGAGTCCGTACAGCTTTTCAATTTCAGTCGCCAATTATTTTCATTGAGACTCCGGATATCACCATGAAAATATTGAGTGAAGGACTCTACAGCACAACTATCTCCTAATGGTTTGAAACAAATATCTGATAAGGAAACTGGTTCCCTTTCACTTCTGGAGTCCACTAAGTTTTGTAGCTGAAGTTCCTTTTCAAACCACCACTGTATATTATTCCAATTGAGAACAGGTTTATTTCCGTCTGCAGAGCTAATGATAAGTTGCTCAATTCTAAACCACTCCCCAAAATGATTCTCGAAGTACTGAGAATTTTTAAGAGCGGGTTCTTCGGGACTAACCCATAAGTTGACTGGTTCAGTTTCTAGTTCAATGTTAAGTAGGCCACTCGATAGCAAGACTGTGAAAACAAGGCACGCCCCGATGGTTTTTCCCGGTGAAGCTGCACATACATATCCGATTTTGCCACAAATCGATTGAATCGAGCAAATTAGTTTTGTCTGGCACCTCTGCAATACGTTAGACAGAGAAGACTTAGTCACAGGGATATACTGATATGGGTTCATTGTAATATCGTCATCTTCGTCGTCTCCTAGGCCCATACTTCTCCGTCTTGTCTCGTCCCTCTTTGTGTTTGCTAAATAGATATGATAAGCACCCAAAATTATAATGAGGCAACTCCACACCACTATGATGCTAAACGAAAAGCATGGTAAAGAGCAAATCGTACATTTCTTATTGAGATGACCGAAGTTGGGCAACTTGGGGCAAGCCCTTGAGCAGTCAGAACAAGCACATTTATAATTTTTGTCATCGCATAATTTCATTTCGCCAGTTCGTGTGCTCAAGCCGACATCTGCTTGTTCTTTTGAAACAGAATATTTGTAGTCTATCTGGAAAGGGGAGCCACCCAAAAGAGGCTTTTCATCTCCCAAAAACTTCAAAAAACCCAAGTAATCGGTGGCCCCACCTCCAATCAAGTCCATGGCATAGCCATTGGTAGCAGAGAACTTGACATCCTTGCACGAATCGAAAAAATCCTGTGCGTATCTTGGGTCGACGAATTGTGATATTCCCGTCACAATTTCCTTCTTCGAATCAATCGACGTTCCCGTTTTAGTCACCTCGACAAACACTGATTGGTTCGACGAACACGTAAACTTACAGAAAAAATCGTAGAAGTTCTTTCGACAAGCGGGACATGAGCTTATCAACGGATCCACCTTTTTTAAGTTGCTCTCCAAAGCCTCTACCTGCTCTTCCGAGCAACATACTTTATCCATATCAAAGTCCTGACCACAAACCTTACTCAAAATTTCAATTGACTTTTCGGATGGTTCCGTTGCTCTTGTATTATTGACGCATGGCAACTCGCTTCCAAATATCGATTTCTTACCACAATTACCGTACATGGCGCATACTCCTTTGCCATGAATCATTTTGGAGTCAACCAAGATGAGGAGCAAAACGAACCCAAGTAAAACCGACAGAAGCCTATTCATTTTGATTATCATCCTTTTACAGTAAACAGTGTCTTACCGTCCTACGTATTGGCCTTCCTTGAAAGAATCGAAATATTAATCTTGCAGCTAATAAATAGTTCCCTAAGTCTTAAGCCACGAAGTTAAGCGCGAGGAAGAAAAAAAAAATTACTATCAGGCTTCTCGATCATGAGATATTCCTGGTAAGCATGTTGATTGGCATCTCAGGAACGCTCAGTTCGGGTAAAACAGAGGTGGCTCGATACCTCACGTTCCAAGGATTCAAACTTATAATTTTTAAGGAAAAAGGGGCAATTGAAGCCCAAACAGAAACTTTGAACGGGACTGCTGCGCATAATGATACCAAGATCATAGCCCAACCCAGCGACGATATGACTTCAGTGTCTACTAGGCACGCCTATACTTCCTCAATGGAGCCATTCAAAGTGTTCGATCAATTGGACGAATTAGTGGATTATGTCACGTCAAACTGGAGACTGAATTTTGTTATTTCTCATATCAACGATATCGAAATGCTAAGCATCTTACAGAAGAGGCCTTTTTTTTTGCACATTTCGATTGACGCTCCCCTCCAGTTACGATTCAAGAGGGCTTCGATAAAGCAGAACCAAAGCGTGTCCATTGACGATTTTGTTCGAGAATCAGACGACCTTTTATTCTCGTCAAAGAATCCGTTGATAGAAATAAATAACCAGGCCCAAATCAAAATTATTAACACGTCTACTTCTATCAAGAGCCTATATATCAAATTATCTGAACTAAATTTGTTGAATCTGTCGCGGTTGAGGCCGACTTGGGATGCGTACTTCATGAGATTAGCTGATTTAGCAGCCTTACGTTCAAATTGTATGAAGAGACGCGTGGGATGTGTGATTGCGCGAGGAAACAGAGTGGTAGCGACGGGATACAACGGAACGCCTCGCCACTTGACTAATTGTAACGAAGGTGGGTGCTCTCGATGCAATAAGGGCCAAGGAAGCGGTGCGGCCTTATCTACGTGTCTATGCTTGCATGCAGAGGAAAATGCTTTACTAGAAGCCGGTAGAGATAGAATAACAGGCGGGCAGAATAATGAGAATAGCGTATTATATTGCAATACATGCCCGTGCTTGACTTGCTCGATCAAGATCGTTCAAAGCGGAATTAAAGAAGTTGTTTATGCACAAAGCTACTCGATGGACCATGCATCTCATGAGGTCATGTCAGAAGCAAGCATTATATTAAGACAATACAGCCCTCCTACTGAAGGAATATTTATATAGATTACTTAAATTGTTCCAATAAATTTACATCTAGGTTTCCTTGTATTCATAAGGTCCTGGCTTGCTTTCGGCCTCAAGTTTGATGGTGACATCAGTGAGTAGTTTTCCATCCACCGAAAGAGTAGCTTCCACGTCGTCACCAGGCACAATTGGTCCTACTCCTTTAGGTGTACCAGTCAAAATGATATCACCTTTTTGTAAGGTCATAATAGCAGACATATGAGACAAAATCTTATGAATGGGAAAAATCATAAGATTTGTTTTGTCTTGCTGCTTTATTTCTCCGTTGATAGACAATTTCAACTCAACATTGTATGGGTCTGGAATCTGTTCTTTGGGCACATAGTTCGATAAGGGCAAGAATGTGTCAAAACCTTTCCCAATAGTCCAAGGTAATCCCTTCTTCTTGGCTTCATCTTGAACGTTTCTGGCAGTCATATCAATGGACAAGGCGTACCCATCTATACATTCCATTGCCTCCTGATGTGAGAAACTAGTTGGTAAATCCCTCAAGTCCTTGTTAAGAATTATACCCAATTCCACTTCATGGTGAGCCAGAACACCCTTAGGAATAAGCAAAGGACCGCTATTCGGTTTTAAAATTGAAGAAGAAGGCTTCAAAAAAAAGAATGGCTGTTGAGGTCTGGCATTATTTAATTCTTTAATATGAGCTGCATAATTTCGCCCTATACACAAAATTTTCCTGGCATTTTCAATGTATCTCAAACCTGACATGGTACCTCTCTATCCACTCAGTTAGATAAAGCAAAGGGTAGCCGTTTCTCCTGAACAACATAATAAAGACCCCGGAAAGTGAAAAATTTCGTAATAGAGTGCGAATCGAGAAACTGCCATACGAGTTCGTAGGCGAACCCGGCTCCCGGAAAAATATCGAATTAGCCATACTTCCAGGCAAAGGGAAGGGAATACTATCGATTCCATGGTAAAAGAATCAGCGAATCAAATTCATGTTAGCATATACCGACATCTTGCGAATCAAATTATTCTTTATGCTTTGAAAGCGGTATAACATTCTCATCCTCTATATCTTACCTCACCTCTGTAAGACGCATTTTGATCAAATGGTGTTAGGACTGGTCGTCTTCATGGTATTCAGGTTAAATTGATAAAGACAGCTTTTGACCTGAATAAGTGAAAACTAAATGCGTCTGTAGTCACGAAGGACCATGATATTAGAATTGAATACGGCCACCGGGTAATTCACGACGATGTATTCTTCCTCGTGAAGAAGCTGCAGCTCGCCCTTATTGAGTTGAATTATAACGGCTTTTTATAGGTTTTTGCAGCAATTCTAAAGAGTTTTATTAGTGCCTATATTATGGAATTCTTCAACATTCAAACAAGGTGCATTCATTTTGTTCTAGCAGCAATCGGTAATACATGGCTCGTCTCAATTTTGATAAAGCAGTGGGAAGGCTTTACAAATGTCTTGGTCGTAGAAATATAAGCAAAAGGAAAGCGATTGATTCACAGAAAAGCAATGTTCCTGCTGTCGTCCAACAAGCTTAGACATACTCAAAAAGTCAAGTTCATGATGGGATGTATCTGTGAAGCACTGAAACTTTCCCTTGTTATCTTCTTTCGATATAAGAAACTGAGTTTCGTACTGTCCTCTGTTTAAGAGGACAATCCAAAAAGAAAAACCCACGGCGGGAGTCGAACCCGCAATCTTTTGATTAGAAGTCAAACGCGTTAACCATTACGCTACGCAGGCTAATTGGTCTGATATAAGAATAGGTCCAGCTATCATACCTGGCCACCTACATTTTGATGGGAATGCTACTTCATTTGTGACTTTCAACATCCTCAAGCAACTAGTGATTGAGAACGAATTTAGCAGTACTCGTGCTTGGTCTTTGAAGTATTTTCCAATATTCATGGCACTAAATTAGTATTGCATGCGAGCGATAGTAAATGACGCCACACACCAACAGTTCAAATGTTACATAATGTTACCGAAACGATCTTGTTAGAAATTTTACATACAATACATAGATACATAGTAACGCTTATCAAGCAGACCAGAATTGATAACTTTTCGGCTTTGCAAGGCTAACGGGTAATTCGCTTTCCGCGTTGCTTGCCAAATTTCCGATATTGTCAATTTCCATACTAGCGGAATCTTTGTGATCCAGTTTACTGCTAAAAGCTTTACTAACTTCTTGCAAACTTATTGGTTTTTGTAATTCGTTCAACAAATCATCCAATTCTGGGGTCAAGTTTGGTGTGGCTTGCTTAAACTTGTGAATTTTCTCGTAGTTGGCCCATCTTTCAAGAAGTAGTTGCTTTCTTTCCAAATTCAACGAGTTTTCTATTCCCATTAAATTGGATTCTAAAGTATTCAAATTATTCAATTTGATTTGAAATTTTTCTAAAGTTAATTCAGCTATTTGGTTAATCAAATTCGATTGATCAGTAATCGATTCTTTTAAACTTTTCAATGAATTATCCCTTACCACATCTTGACCTGCCTTATTCGAGATTATCTTGCTAACAATGTCCTGGACTATTGATTCTCGACTGAAAGGTTCTTCTTTTTTACTTGGATCTATCAATTTGCTTAAATATTTATCCTCGATTGGCAATTGTATGAACTTTGTCAAGCATTGCTCTTTTGTTTTACTTCCAACAAAGTCAGCAATTTTATCCCATTGCCCATTCGCGTTCGAATTTAATGACACATTTGCGTTACCAGAATTGGCATCATATGTTGCAAACATTTCGATTCCTTCCAATAGTAATAATATTTCCTGCTCTGACCATTCTATATAGTCCCCACTATTTTGTAACTTGATAAAATCGGATGACTTGAAATTCAGTGGAAATAATGCTTGGTCAAAACAAGTGGTACATAATACAGAGGCGTTATTCACTGTCGAGTTGGTATTATTCGAGTATGTTTTGCTTTTCAAATTATGATATCTCACTTCACTTGTATCCTTTCCGCAGACATTACAGAAGAATTGAATTATGTTTTGAGTGTTGATGTTTTTGGAAATGTCGTTTGAATTAGTATATATATTTCGTCTGACTTCCAAATTGATAGGGATCTCTTGTTTCACCTTTACATCCTGAGGTAATCCGTCTTTCAATTCTTGTTCTTCTTGCTCATGTTCTTCAGCTTCGTTATCACTTTCATTTTCAACCGATTCGGGAGGCGAAGGAATAGTCTTAGTGGATTCAACGGTCTCAACGTTTTCAGGAATGAAAGGAACTAACCCCTTGGGTGTATCCAAAGTAACTTGGAAATGGCCAGTATATTGGGGTCCAACTATGGTTGACTTCGTTCTGGGGTCTATTTGATAGTTGATCAAACCCCACCTTTCCAAAAAGTGATGGATCCTTATAATGCTTGACACGTCTCCGGCCAAATTCCGGCGAATGGCGGTGACGGTCAAATATTCGAGCGGGTTGATTCTATAAGAGTTAATCATAAAATCTCTCATGTTTTTGTATGTTGTTTCCGTCTTGTAAATCGACTTGTACTCGGCACCTTCCTTCACGGGGAAAAAATCTGGAAACAGCTTTTTCTCAATAGAATGAACCTCATTCATATTGAACCACCTGGAAAATGAAGGAATAACGATATGGCTCGACTGGTCAATTAAGTAATTTTTCGCCTTCTCCTGGAACATCCGCTTGACTCTTTCAACATCGACGGGTTTCTCGTTACCTTCCTGTTTATCATTCTTGTCTTCTGTCTTCACAAGGTTATCGCCTGAGCTGTTTTCATCCTGCACCAATGGCGTGCCTGCGTTTGGTGTCTCAGGGTCTATGGATGCTGATGCTGACATATTGCAATACCTTCTAACGATTGATTAGTAGCCAATATACCTATCTCACAATAAACTGCTGTTTAAGTCTGCCGTTTTGACCATTGGGATGAAAAACTGGTCTTTGGTAAGCGCACTCTTGCGACATTTAGGACGATTTGGAGACATTTTAGAGACATTCTACTAACGCGTCTTGGGCAGCTAATATATAACTTCTATTTACAACCAAATCAACAGGGTGAAAATCATCGAATTAGCGTTAAAAAGGTCGACAGTATGGCTAGAGCAGCGGGAACACGAAGGTCAGCGCGTGTTGCGAGCCAAGAGACTAGTTTTTACAAAGAGGGGAGCGACTCGGAGGATCAAGACGTGGCGTCAGACACAGCGGCAGAAAGCAGTGATGAGGAATATACGACATCCAGTTCCAGCAGGAAACGGCAGCGGGTGAATAATACAAAAGCAAAGGGTACAAAAGGTAATAAAAAACGAGTGGCTCGGGCCAAACCAGCTCTAAACTTCGATTTCGAGGAGAATGCATTATACAAGGCGCTCTCACAGCCAGAGGTGTCCACCCAAGAAATGGCACTAGAATGGTTGGAAAGTTACGCAGAGCAAGAGGTGGAAGGAAAAGACAGCGAGGCGCTAGCGGAGCTAGTGAACTTGTTGTTACGGAGCTGCGGCTGTGTCCATCTTTTGCAAGCGCATGATTTGCTGAATTTGGAGTCTGCTGCCGATACAGTGGCCGAGTTGACAATTGCATTCGAAAAGCAACAGTATCACGAATACCCCTTTATCTCCAATAATAAAGACCTAAAGTTTTTCCGAGCAAATGTATGCGAATTTTTCGAAAACTTGATCTATTTAGCACACGAGAAGGGCTTATTGTATATCGACGCTAGGCGTGAAATGGGAAGGGAGGAAGACTCGTCATTGTTTTCTCCACTTATGAACAAAATCTTAACATGGTTTTCCTCGCTAAGCTCTTGCACAATAAGACCCTTGCGCTACATTTCTACGATCATATTACTTACTATACAAACCAAATTGTGTAGAACAGTTGTTGATGTTACCGCAGCTCTCGAGAAGTATCAGCGTCAGTTAGCAACTTTGAAGACCAGCTCCAAGTCAAAGTCAGGCAAAACTCGCAATAATAAAATTGAGACTGTTAGCAATAATATTCAGAGCTACCATAATCAGAAAGAAACAATTTACGAATACTGCACGGAAATAACTGAGACCACATTCATCCATAGATATCGTGATATTGATCCTTTGATTAGGCAGGAGTGTCTTCGCCATTTGGGCCAATGGATGATAATCTACCCCGAATTCTTCTTTCAATCTTCATACTTGAGATACTTTGGTTGGTTGTTATCGGATCCTTCGAATAATGTCAGAGCAGAAGTAACGAAAGTATTACTTAAGTTGTATAAGAATGCCTCTGGAGGCAATCAAAATATGAGCATGGGATTTAGGCAATTCACTGACAGGTTTAAAAAACAATTAATAAACATGAGTAGAAAGGACACCGAATTCAACGTCAGACTCAATCTCTTGAGTGTCTGTTGTGAACTACTCAAAATAGGGTTTCTTGAAGAAATAGACAGTTTGGAAATATGTCAAAATTTTTTTCATTTGCTCGATTACGGATCTGGCATGGGTGCAACTCATGATGAAAAGCTTAAAACAGAACTTGCAAAATTTATCAATTATGTGAACTCAGAAGATAACAAAAATGGGATAGAGAAATATTCAACTTTCATTGAAAACTACGAGTCGCCGCAGTTCGGAGTTGAAACTGGTAAGCTCAATATTAATGAATGTTTAAAAACGAAAAGTTTAATACGATTTTTATACAAATCGTACAATTTCTATTTGCAGCATAAACCTAATACGAAGCTAGACAAACCTCAGTCAAATTATTTTCCCATAGCCACAATTTTCAAGATTCTTTGCCAATTACCTTCTTACGCCGACTCTTGGGAATTCCTAATTAGATACCTACTATTTGATTTGTCTTCGATCTCATTCGTGCCGAAGCACGATGATGTGGAAGAGGAAAATATAGAAGTGGCCGAGTTCAAGAAAATGCTAGAATTGTCGAACGAGAACGAGAGGTATTACTTATTGAACTTCATTGCTGGCTCAATCTTTTCGATTCTTTCTGGCAATAAAAAGAGAAATAAGAATGAGGCTGAAAGTGATAGTCCATCATCAATGTTAATGAAGCTAGTAAATCACCTTCCTTCCCTTCAGAGGCTTCTGATCAAGTCCAACGACACCTTTGCAGTTTTCTTGCAATTATGGAATGTCTTGCTTGAGATGTCTCCAAAATATGAAAGTATCTATATCATATTTCAGAACATGGGACAAGTTAGCGTGTTTAATGAAATTACTGCGAAGATAATGAAATTTTATCAAAACTATGAATTCAATGATTATGAAGATGACGTCCTCTTACGAACTTTCGATAGCTATTTAAGCAAATTGTTGGCAAATTATGACGGTTATACTACAGCTTTTAGTCCCGATTCCGCCACATTGGCCACAAATTTGATGAATAACGATATCAGGTTGTATATTCAGAACGTAACCCAAGAATTGGTTGCTGAGGCTAAAGATAGTCTAAATTCTCGATCTTTGAACACTGAGGTGGACTCAACCGTTCCGCATAATGATGAGCTCGACGAGCAAAGGGCAGTTTTTCGTATGTTGTCCCAGCTTGCCAGACCATTGACAAAATTAGGCAAATTGGGAAACTACATAAATACTAATGAAATACTTAATGAATCTGGAACTTTGACTACTTCGTCGTTGATTGAATTAGTAGTTTCAAAAATCTTCCGTAAATTGAATGTTGAATTAATGGTAAAACAATGGCCGAACATATTCATCCAAAACATAGATGAACTTATTCAGTCATATCGAGTTATTTTGGATTTTCTCCTTATATGGAATTCTTGGAAGTTAGAAGAACTAATCTTCGTCCCTTCTTCTGAAGAAAGTGGTTCACAACATCACTACGATATTGAATTAATTTTTGATGACGTGAATAATGTCACTGAACACAATGTAAGGATACTTGGGTCTTTATTTGAGTCCGCAAATTATATGTCAGAAGCCTTTGTTTCGTCCTCAAATATTGCACCTCAAAATTCTTGGCTAATAATAGATAGATTGAATAATTTGAAAACCTTAGTGAGTGCTAAATTGATCGATATACTTGTATCGCTTAAGGTTTTTTATTTGAAGTATGAAAAGAGGAATAACTTCAAGAATTTTGAAGAATTTTTTGAAGGGGTGATGGGAAAATATGTCACGGAGCCACTCCCTACAAAATTGCAAAATCAGTTTTTGAATATCTTTTTGACAAAAGAAGCGAAATTGGCCAATTTAATCAATGTCGAGTTAGATAGAAATGAGGAAGAAGATGTAAATCTTGAAGAGATTAATAGAGAATATGCAGAACTGGAAGAAAGTGGTAAAACTCGATTTGATTCCAGCAGTGATGAAGACAGTGAAAGCTCGAGTGATGAGGGTTCGGGTATAAACGAAAAAGTACAAGCTCGAGCCAAAATTGAGCTGTTGAGGAAGCAGCAGAAGAAAGATTATGACACATGGGTCGCCGAAAAAGATTTATGTGTATACACTATCAAACTATTTACCTTGGTTCATGTTTCCATGGTTGACAAACATGTAGCAGAAAGATTAAAATTGAATGGATATAAAGTTGGTGGTTTGTACTACAAGATATTGAAGCTGAATGAGGACCTGGTAATGAGTATAGCTAGCAGCGAGAAAGGTAACGGGTCGAGAGACAACTCGGTTTTAATAGACAAGAATGTTACCCTATCAACGGCACCTACTAATAATTCAGATCTCGATTTTGAGATTCAAATGGAAGAAGGATATGTTCATGATAATTAGCTAGAATCACATATGCAATGAATGTATAACAAAACTATTACTCTTTGTAACGAGAGATTAAAAACGGACTACTT
The DNA here is from genome assembly GCA_030566065.1 of Debaryomyces robertsiae. NCBI lineage: Eukaryota > Fungi > Ascomycota > Pichiomycetes > Serinales > Debaryomycetaceae > Debaryomyces > Debaryomyces robertsiae. Next base: position 620,129 of record JAJMHL010000005.1, read on the forward strand.
TCGACCCCTGTCATTATCCGGCAAGACATTGTTGATAGAATTCAAGTAAAACATATTTGGTCTGTCAAATTCTTTGTCCGTGTCGCTTTTCTCTCTAGTGGGAGTATGGAAGTTTATAAGCTCCGACGCGCTCTCGTCGTCACCCTTATCCAGCAAACTTTTAGTGTTTACAAGCAAAGGAACGATATTTGTATTATCAGTCAGTTGTTGTGCTTGTTCTGGAGGAGATCGCGCAGTTAGTGTACTCGCTGACTTTTCGGTTGGAGTAGCCGTCAAAGAATATGCTGAACCGGGGGCATGTCGACTAACATACTCATCTTCCGGTGGGTATCGTTTATCAAAGATACTAACAGATTCAGTATCGTTGTCATCCTTAACGTCTAGCGTGGCATCAGTCTGGTTGAGTATTCTCGAAGAAGAAAAATTCAGGCGACCCAATCCACTGTTTATCAACGAACTCGAGGAAACGTATTTCGGAATGGTTGACAGAGACGCTGACAGGCCATCGTTAATCTGATTCGCATTTCCTACATTATTATTACCGTTAGTGTCATTCCCAGAAACATTCCCTCTCATCTTCTTGTGTAATCTATTCTTTAATGCGAATCTTTCATGGCTTGGACTTGCACTTCTATTATGTATCAGAAGCCTTCTCACAGCGTTGTTATAACCAGGCAAATCAAGTTTCAAATTATTTTTATTGACGTCACCAAAGTTCAATTGTCCACTAGAGCCATTTTTGTGCTCCACCTTGTTCCTAGCAGGTAATGGACAATCATGTTTCTTCTGCTTATATGAATCAGTCAACTTCTTCCTAATTTCATAAGCAGAATCCTGTCTAAAAACTCTTAACAAGCCATATTGATCAGTAGTCACTAGGATATGCCCACTAGCTCGTCCAGTTTCATCTATCGAGTCGTCAAAGCTCATTGCATCGGTTCTTGGCGTATCAAAATTTTTACTTTCGTCAAGATTGTAATTCTTTCCCCTTCTCATCAAATCGTATATGATATCGTCAGATAACTCAAGTAGTTTTTTTGTGCTTTCGGGGGCAAAAATCGCAGCATTAACCTTGGAATGATGAGCGTGGAAAGTGCTGTAACTGTTATTTTCGTTTGCAACATATTCTTGCGGAGAACTGTCATCTAGGAACTTCTGTAGGTTCAATTTTTTCAATAAACGGTTCTTCTGTATTAGTTTAGCGTAAGTTTTGTGTTTATTTTGCAACTCATTTATATGGCTTTTCCCCTCGAAAACAAGGTCCTTTAAAGCTAGCTTCAATCTATTGTTGATTATAGAATTGTTATTCTCCCAGACATAGCACCAGTGGTCTTCGGAGCCGGATATTATATAGTGAAAATCATCCGTCATAGATGCCACTATGGATGAGCTAGTATTGGACAAACCTCTAAACCTGGTTACTAGCTTTTTCAGACTTGAGTTTACTAGTCTAATTTTCGAATCATTAGTAGTTATCAAAAGGTTCCATTTAGATAAAGGGTCTTGATCGCTATTCACTTGATCTGAGAATTCTCTACTTTCAAAAATCTTGATGCCTGTGATTTTGTTGCCATTTCTGTTATTGAATGAGTGGACTAAAGATCTTTCTTTTATTTCGAAATGATGAAGTATATGCAACCCTTTGATTTCCAACGCGAAAAGCGAACCATTAAAACCACCAACTACGCAGTACTGACCATCAGGGGTAAAGCAAGAGGCAGTGATCAAAATATCATCGCTCAATTTTCTACTATAAGCAACACTCTTTTCGAGGATAGACCATAGTCTGATCTGGTTATCCAAGGAGCCGCTTAGAAAAAATCTGTCGTCGTTAGGATGAAACTTAACAGTAGTTACAAAATCATCATTTTCAAACGTTTCCAAACAATCAGGCCGATCAATATGCCATAACTTGACCATTCTATCCATACTACCTGAAATCAAAAAATTATTTTTACTCCAATCAAGCGATAAAATAGTACGCAGATGGCCCTTGAAGACCCTTATTGGTCTTTGGTGGAATACTGGGGCCGAGTGATAAACCTTTTTGCTTGATTTAGACTTCTTCGAAATCAGCATATCTGCTACTTGATTCTTTTGCTCTAGCCTTCCCAAAGGAGACGATATGACCTTCCAAACTTTGATAACCGCACCGCGGCCTGCTACTGCCAAGTACCTTCCATCTCTGCTAAACTCCATCACGAAGATTTCGTTCATGTTATTCTTTGTGTGTTTGCTCTGCGCCGGTTTCTTAGAATAATCATGTGAATCCGTATTCATATAGTCGGCCTTTCTTTCATGTTCACGTATTATATCATCAGCGTCATCTTCGCTTGAGTTAATTCCAAATCTCAGCCCGTCACTAGATATACTTTCAGTGTCGAGATGGTCTTTAGATGAAGCGGGATCAACATTCAATTCCTGAGCAAGAAATAAGTTGCTTATAACTCTTGGACTATGCTTGTTCTTTCTGTGAACCCTCACATACAGCGGCTTTATTAAAGATTCCTGTGTCAATCCTTCGAAAGGGTTTCCCTCGCTGGAAGTTATCGTCTCATTAACAAAGTCATCAAAAGTTGTTTGGGATGTTTCCGGAACCCTTCCACTGCCCTCTAAATCATTGCCTAAGGTGCTTGAGGACACTACTGGTGAAAACAGCGAGGAAGAAGACGACGCTCGTGAGTGACGACGATCTTCGTCTGCATCTTCTTTGTCGTCCTCTGCATAGTTGAAGACGCTCATATCGTCGTCAATGCAGTGGCCCCTTCCGCTATTATTCCCACCTGTTCTGGTCTGTAGCCCTCCGTCCTTGGATCCAGACCCATTGAGGGTAAGCTGGTGTTTAATTTTGCTCGATAACGACGGCATATCGCTCTTGCCGTTCGGCGACGAAGACGCCGACCTCGTCAGTTTTTTCAGGCCGGTTGGCAGTCGTGGTGAGTGGTTTCCCTTCCGATTCAATAATTGGCTGAAGAACCCCTTCCTGCCGGATTTCGGTGTTACCGGCTTCTTCATCGACTCTTCATGAGTCGATGGTGGCGTAGATAACTGCGCAGGAGACATCCTTCCACCGTCTCTGTCGCTTAATAACCTTTCTGTACAACAACTATCCCAATCTGATGAGGTATAGTCGCCCTACTTCCATAAGTAATGATACCGTCAAAAAGTGCTTTTATATTACTATTATTAAGTACAAGAGCAAGAAAGAGCTAAAATTCTACTCGCATTCATTTAAGTAAAGTTAAAGGCGGAGAGGAAATAATTGCCATAATTTAACTCTTACGAGCTGACCTGATGTATATAAACCTATGCTATGAATCAACGACGTGTAGCGCTATATATGTATGTATATAGATATAAAAAAAGAACGAAGAAAAGCAAGTACAGAGCGAAACAACGATAAATATTAAATTGTGTAAGTCATTCAGTAGGTAATACCCATTTTCATTCACTAAAATACAATAGCCATGAGGGAAGCCAGAAAGGAGCTTATTTTCTCTTTTTGGACCATTCCAAATGTAAAATTAAAGAGTGGTAACCCTTTCCGTTCAAGTCGTTCAAAGCTTCTTCTGCCTGTCTCTCGGTCGCGAAAGTAACATAAGCAAACCCTCTGGACTCGCCAGTTTCTCTGTTCTTGACCACTATGGCTCTTTGTAATGGGCCGTATCTGTGGAGTAACTCGTTTCTCAACATGTCCTCGTCGACGATGGAGTTCAATTGAGATATCTTCAAGGTGTTGGTATCGTCACGAGCCGTTGGATCCTTTGCAGGCAAGTTACCGTTGGCGTCCTTTCTCAAGTGCCTTGGAACGTACTTACCTGGGGCGCTGGCGTCAGCAGGCTCTGGAGTGGCGGCCTTCGATGCGTCGGTGGAGTCACTAATGAGGGTGTCCTTGAATGGACATTTGGACGTGAAATGGTCACCGCCACAAGTTCTACACTTAATTCTTTGCGATACCTTCTCTCTTTGTTCTGCCATTGTCTCTTCTTCTTGCTTTTCGATCTCCTTCCACGAGGTGCCTAGCATCAAATCCACTTTTTCTCCCAACTGCGTAGTCCTGGTATCTGGTCCTGGCGGTGTATCCTTCTCCTTACCATACTTAGCCCAATTTTTCCTCTGGGCGATCAATGGATGTACCCGCTCCTTCACTTTCACTTCCTTGATTTTCTGAGTTATCTTGACTTTCTGCCCGTTGGCATTTAATCTATAACTAACAACAGTCTTGGTTCCATCGGGGTTTGTGGTGATTTCTGGGGTCGGAATTTCGTCTTCGGCATCCGCCCATGACTTGATAACAGAAGCTGACATCTTGCTCTATACTATATTATGTATTATGACTATTCTGCCCTTTTCCACTATAAATCAACTAATTTTTCATTTTTTTGACCGAAATTTTTGCGGTTGGTGCACTCTTGATCCTTACACCAAAAGATTTTTACACCCATGAGCCTGGGGCAACCATTGATGGCCTATTGATGACATAGGTAGCGTCAGATCTATGGTAAATAGTCTAATACTAACCGATAAACATCTGCATTTTGGTATACATCGTTGTGTTTACCCCAATCGTCAATTATTTGTGTGAAAGGAATTTTTTTGTCAAATAAGTAGCTAGCAAAGAGATGAGTCTGATTTAGTGTACGAATAAGCTCGTCGTTGATAGAGTGAATTATCACAGTCTTGCTTGGAGCAAGTGATTCGGTGCTTCCAGTGTTTTTTGAGGTTTTCGTCGAAGTGACTGGCGAGCACTCTCTTTGATGAGCCCCGTTTAAGAATACGCGAGAAACAAAGCTGGCGTATTCTGGGTATTCCAACACCAATGACGGTACATCATAAATGCCATCCATGAGAACCACAGTACTGATATGAATGTGAGCGAGAGTTTTGTTCAATTCGTGGCATTGATGCTCCGTGGGCCTCAACGACTTATGAACACCATCACCGTCGAAGTCGTCGAATCCGAATTCAAGCATGTTGCCGTAATTGAGAATCTGCATAATCAACGTTGCTCCCACAGAGTGGCCTACCATCAGGAACTCGGTTATGCCACGGGTTTTGACCAAATAGGCCAATGCACAAAGTACATCGTACAAATGAAGAGGATGTTGCACTTCTGGTGTTAGTCTATAATTGATTCCGACAATGTTGATATCTGTTCTTACAGCCCCAATAGATGTTGCCATACCCGTATAATCATCAAATGTATTATCGGGGTCCACCCAGGCTCCTCCATGAATAAGTACGAGCGTATGCTTGTTAGCCTTATTAAACTGAAAAAACTTTAGTTTCTGCAACTCTTGCTTCCCGTAGCTTACAATTGTAGATTCTAACATATCTAATTTGGACCACACAAGCTGATCCTCTTTACTTTACATCCATTCGCTGTAAAATACAGTGCTTTGAAGCATTATCTGAATACTAGAAAATGATAGTAGTAGTGATAGTGTACAGGCGAAATCTAAACTGTCTAATGTACCATAAACAAATCTAAACTAGGAGCAACGACAACTGAAATCCAGATGAACTCCAGAGTAAGTCCAATGTCCAAGGTAAAACCAATGCAACTCGAAATGAAATAAAATGCTGATTCAAGAAATTTTTGTAATAATAATACACGTCAAGGAATTGAAAATTTCAGTCATTGGCAATACAACAAATTCTGTCTTTATCCACTTATATAATTTTGGGTCGAAACTCTCCACGATTTCTTTCCACTAGTTAAAAACGATATACAATAAGTAAGATATACAACATTTAAAGAATGAAACCCAGTAACAGTCGTAACAATCACAACAAAAAAACATTTTACTCGGTAACAGTCGTAATAAATCCACAATAAAAATAGAAAAAAACAATTTATCCTTTATTCATCGGGAGATCATCTATTCATCACACACAGTAAACCCATATTGCAATTCACGGAGAAATTTATTCCGCTGTTTAGGAAGGGTAAAAAATATTCTTCCAAGATTTATATTGTTTGAGCTGCTTCAATAACGAGTTGGAGATCTGTCACGAACGTAAGAATCTCTTTCGTAGCCATCATCTCTGCGGAACTCGCGGTCAAATCCACCGCGTCCGCCTCTGAAGTCTCCTCTGAAGCCACCACCACGGCCACCTCTGAAGTCTCCTCTGAATCCACCACCACGGCCGCCTCTGAAGCCTCCTCTGAAGTCTCCTCTAAATCCGCCGCCACGGCCACCTCTGAATCCTCCTCTGAAGTCTCCTCTGAAGCCACCACGACCTCTGAATCCACCTCCTCTGAAGTCTCCTCTGAATCCACCACGGCCGCCTCTAAAGCCGCCTCTTCTAGGTGGTGGTGGTATAAATGGTGAGGTGTCTTCTTCAGCAGCTAAAACAGCACCTTGAAATTCTGATTCGTTCAATAACGGCACAGCGGTAGCTAATTCGTCTGCGGAGCCAAATTCTAAGGCACCGATCACTTCGTCTGTGTCGTAATTTCTAAAGACCTTGGCGAAAGTAGGAGCCAATTCGGTTCTGTCCCTCACAAAGTCCTTGAAATCTTGCCATGCGGTCCCGTCCGGCAAATTCGTCACCTTGACTCTAAATTGACCTCTGGTGTCTTCTTTCTTTTCGCGAGCAAACTCAACCTGCAATGGCTGACCGTCAAAATCGACATTATCCAACGTCTCCACCGCACGTCTAGCGTCTTCTTCTTGTTCGTATGTAACGAAGGCGAAACCTCTCATCAATTGGACATCAGTCACTGGCCCAATTTCACCAAAGTGGCCTTCAACTTGTTCACGTTCAACTATATTTTGTTAGTAAAAACTTCTTTTTATTTCGTGTTTTTTTCATATGTGGCAAACATACCTTCAAACCCTAACGGTCTAACGAAAATCTTGTTTGGTTCTGTCATTGTTTGATTGATTATTCCAAATACTGTAGAATACTATTAAAAAGAAGAAAATTTTTATATATTAGGGTATTTGGTTTGATGTTCAATGCCTTGGTCAACGCACGACTATATATATTTATTTTGAAGAAGCTTTAACTAGGCCAGTACATGGTGAAAGATACATTGAAGGTCACGGTGTAGGGAAAACCATGGTTAGTTTTGATGTGCTAGTTTCGAAGTCAATTCGAAAGTTTTGTTAATTTCGAGATGAAAGGTAGGGCAAACGAGCCTCGTAGCCCTAAAACATTTACAGAATGTAAAAACAATAGAAAGAAATGGGTGGAGTTTAGGAGTTTAGGACGAAGCAAATAGAAGAATATTGTGGATTAGCGAATATTAGCAGGTATTATTCCAATGTAGTCAATTTAAACTGCTAGAAATAAGTTGCATAGGATAAAGAAGTTCTGGAGTTATAGGCTCATGGAACCGCAAGGTGGAAATGCGTAAGCTGACCAAATGGAAAAGAAGTACGAAGGGGTCGAAAATGTATTGTTGCCTTTCCTCCTTACCTGTTTATGATCTCAAGCTTTTTAATAATGAGGTTTTCCACGTGGAAGGGTTAGGATTCGTTGCAGAGGTGATAAAGCTAAAAGATTGGGTGCAAAATCCGCAAATATGAGTGCATTGGAGGCAAAACTGGAGTCCCAATGTCCCGTGAAACGTGAAACGGCCAAATTGTAAACCCAAGACTGAGTTTCTATTATTACCATACCATGAGGTTCTTTTGTTGTTTGCGATATCAGCGATGATCTTGAGGTGTACACTGAGAGTTGAATCTCCCGAAGCTGTAGACGCGTTCGACTCCAATTCATTTATGAGCTGACAAGTTATTCGATATTTCTGTAATAACACTACTGTTCTGTATGTAGCCTTTGGTCTCCTTCTAGCGGCTCAGCTCGAAAATTCTGTACGACGTGCAATTTGTACACTTCAACTACAACGATGATATAAAAGACATATGTTTAAAAGCTTTACAAGAAACGCCCCTTTTGAAGGGCACACATGCATCTTCAACATTCAGTATCTGTCTATACTACCATGCCCTCTTACCTTCGCCATGAAGATGCGTCTCATATGATATATTTTTCTTGTGCTTCAGGGACCATTTCGCAGCCTTCATTAATGGGCGGCTGTGATACATGAACCACGACCAACCTTGAACATAAAGTAAATGTCAACGGCTCTTCCGTATTATCTACGTTATTACTATTTTATTCATAGCAAAGAGAGAGAGAGAGAGAGAAAGAGAACATGCCTTTGGAACAGGTCTAGTTCCTCTCTGGTTACAGTTTCAAGAAGTTTATTCATACCAAGTATCCTAATCTATAAAAACATTCTCTACTCCCTTATTGTAGAAATTGCTATATAGGTTGTAAACTTATGGTGAGTGAAGGAGTTTGAGCAACTGATGCTTGTCTTTTTTTATTGTTTAATCTCTCTTCCAACGAACTTGACCTGGTTGTCTCGCATAATAAATGCCACCCACTTCAATATTCGTGTTCCACTGGTCTATATGAGAGCACAAAGCACTACCAAGAGCCATCTCGCGGGGTATTTTGGACTCATCAACTTTTAAAGTAAATCCATTAGCACCATTTGGAATTACCTGGGCAATTCTTTCTCTGACTTCGGACTCTTTTTCTCCTAAGTTATACACTTTTTCTAGCCACTTGCCTTTACTTGTCCATTGGTAGGTATTGCCATCTGCCAAAGTAAACATTCTGTAGCTATCATTAGCATCTACTCTATGGCCGATAACGTGCCAACCTAGTTCAGCTGCAGGTGCATTAGGGGCTCTAATTAATAGAACATTGGACCTTAGACCAGCTCTAATAGCAGCCACTGGCTCATCTTCGCCATTCTCACCGGTTCCAGTTATTTCTGAGGAATACATTCTGTAAGCACCTTTGACAGCCCTCGATCTAACAAACCAAAAAAGCTTTTTTGACGGATCATTTGATCCGAGTGGTAGCTTGCCATTCTCGGTGTCGTATACATCAAATATTTTAGAACCAGAACCAAACCTCTTTAACACGGCATATTGAGAGATGTTCTTCTCTGGCAATTCAATTATCGTGGGAATATAACGAGAAGCCCGTCTGTGGGGTGCAAACAAAACTGACTTAGCCATGACAACAGGCCTCATGAGTGGAGAAAGAATAAGTTCGATTGGCATCCTTAATTAGCAAATTATATACTCTATCACTGGTGAAAAGAAAAATCAGGGATTGGCTCCTACTTTTTAATTTATTTTGTTTGGGTGCAAATATAATCAATTTATACAAATGCGCTGTGATTGTGGATAGTTAAGAAAACTTCAATGCAAGTCACAAATCACAAACATTTTTTTATTCTACTGAGACTGTACGAATATGGGCAAGTTTGAAACATTCACTCCATAATGTGTAGTAATAGAATCGCTTCGATGCTCACTAATGTTCTACATTATCTAGTACTATTCAATCATTTGACGTGATTCTTTTGTTTGATGAGCGAAATAATACATTAAAAATTCTGGGAAAAAAAAAGAAAAGAATTCCAACCTCATAGTACTCATGATAACTTGCGTCATGCATTAGCTAGCGGTAGTATCTATACGGCGTAACTTACTAACCTAATGGCAAGTAGACTCAGGCGGGAGAGTTTAGCAATAAGACAGGGTATTATACGTCATGATTCAGAACAAACAAGAAACATCCGATATGGTGTAACGGCTAGCACGGTTCGCTCTCACCGAGCAGACCCGGGTTCGACTCCCGGTATCGGAATATTTTTTTGCATTTTTCAATTACCATATTGCTGCAGGAGCATCATATTAGTTAAGCAAAGTGAATAACTAATGCATCTATAACATATTCGTTCATATATTTATACATGTATAAGTAATAGATTTTGTCCGTTGAAGAAGTAAATATAAATGCAAGCGAGTGATCAAAATCAATTATTTTGATTGAAATCTGTTTTAAGCGGGTATAGCTCCAGCATTCCTTTTAGTTTCGTTTTTCGTTCCTCTGTCTTCTGGTATTGCAGGTGCTTCTTTTGAAGAAGACATTTCTTCTTGAGAGTGGTGTTCATCTGAATTTTTTGTCTTAGCTCTTGCAGCCGTGTCGAGGTTGTGCAAATACAAAGCTTCTTCATACTGAGCTAAGTTAGAATCCACAAAGTCATCTTCATGGCCCTCAGGCTCCTTTTCCTGGAAAATACTCTCGTGTTGCTTACCATATTCCTCACAGAATTTTGTGGAAGATTCCAAAGCACACACGAGATTGTCGTTATTATAACCGACAAGATATTTCTGTTCATCCTTGTGAGGATCGTCAATAATATCGGGGTTGGGGACGTTGAGAGACTTGATGTCAGAGGGAAATCCATTGAAGTGTCGCTTCGCAGGTAAAAATAATGACCTGTCGTTGAAGTTCAAGACCTGGTTTAACAAACCCTGGATATTCACAGTATGAACAGTGAAATCTGAAATTGAAAGTGAGAGGGTCAAGTAATCAACGCTCTCGAAAGAACCAGTATTGTAATTCTCTTTGAGAGATTTGATATTCCACAGAGAAACACCATTTGGGATTAGCACGTTCGATCCGACACATGTATCTTCAGGTCTTTCTAAATCCCAACCAACTATGGGAATATCAAAGGAGATAGAGGAGCTGATGTGACTAATTTTGTAAAAGTCTTTGTAAATTTTGGATGAATTTTCGTCATTAGGGTCCTTTTTAGTTAAAACTGAATCCTTGACAACCACCACCAAGTTGGGTCTATACATGTTATTGCCACAGCCACATTTGTCTATATGGGCCCTGGCAAAACCAAGCCAGATCTCTCTTGTTGGTGGAAGTATTGTTTCGATAGGGATCTGTGTCTGAGCCCTGATCATTTCGTTTACATTTTTTAGTTCGGTACCGCCTCTTAAGGGACCCACTTTTGCTCCAGTTGACAAGCCACTATTTAGTCTGTACTTGAAAGAGCAGCTTCCCGTATTGTGTATCAAATCGCATTTCAAAACTTCGAAATTAGCCCATCGATAAACAAAATTCACATACTCGTCATATCCACTTATCTTTCTCGAATTAAAACTTATAAAAGGGGTCCAGTTCTTTTGTTTCTTCTGCCTAGGTATGTTCTTTATCTTCAATTCTACCACTTTATTGTAGGTTTTGTCATCGTACTCTTTACTAGATACCCCATCGGTGTTTTCTTTGCCTTTTTGAAACTGCCATGGCCAGCACATAAACATTGACCTGTAGTAATCTGGTTTCATAACTATCTTGTCGTCTTCATCATCATCGTACGTTGAAAATTTGCGATGGTATGCATTAAATATAATTAGCGGCTCCATGTGCCCCTTCGGATTTTTGATAAGCAAGATTCTTGGATCTTCGGGACCATAGTAAGTCCGCTCAATGTTGTCATAATCGTGATAGAAAGGAATGGGTAAAAAGTAGGGAAAACTTAATAATTCATAAGCTTGATCATCATTTGCATCGTAGTCATTCGTGCTACCATGCAATTTATTGGTGGGAACAACAAGTTTCGTACCAGTTAATTCCCTCCAGTCTTTCGTGAATAGCTGACCGTACGTCAATGATAAGATAGGTTGATTCCTGGCCCCCTTGGGACTATACAACACTCTCGAGATCATGAAATGGACCCCATATTGTTCGAGCCACACCGATGAGCCGGCCAAACGATACCAATACTTATCGACGACGTCGTACGCTAATTGCAACTTCAATTCCTCAATGAAAAAAGGTGCCAATTCGCTATAGTAGGGATTCTTTTCATACTCTTGAACGAAGTTCGTGAGCACTTCAGTCAACGACACAGCTATGTTCTTCGCCTTGTCGACCCCAACCACAGAGGTAGTTTGCAATTGAGAAGGGCATTTCTTGAAATCGAGTCCGATATTCTCGCTGCTGTGAAATACCGTAAGATTATGGGGCGTATACTTTGAGTTTTCTGGAATTAGGTAGTCGTTATCGTGAGCTTTTAATACATCCATCTTCTTTTTTCCCGTCATATTGAAATTTTGCTCCACATATTCCCGAAGCTCTTCCTGCTCCACGGAAAAGTCACTAGGGAAAATGATCTGTCTCTTAGTCACCTTCTGTACTGAATACATTCCCTGGTTATAAGCAAATCGGAATGTTGACACTAGATCATGTTGGTTATAATGATTTAGTTGATATATGATTATTACCGCAGCAAATGTAATTGCCGCCACTAAAGGATACAATTTCGTACACTTCTTGGGCGCCATGTTGACCGTGTACTAAGGAAGGTGCCAATGTATATCAGTCTTTGCTATAACCTCCTTGTATCTGGGAGCTTTCCTTAAATCCTAAATATATTGCTTCAATACTATTTTAGCACAGCCTTTCGCAGACTGAAATTTTACAATTACACCAACAATAAGACAAACAAAAAGCCGTTATTAAGGGATAAATCGAGTAATAAAAATGGTACAAGAGGCGAAAGGAGACAAGAAACAGTCTCAGAGAGCTATTTAATTCAGAAGTTCAGCCACTTTTTAGGATCTAATTTTTAATTTCTTTAAGTTTTTTTTGCTCTTCTCCATATTTCTTGCAAAACTCTTCAGAAGCTTGTAGAGCGCAGTTCACGTTGTCATTGTTGTAGCCGATGGAGCTGAGGGACAGCGTCAGGAAGAGAGTATGGTCCGACAGTGATGGATGGGTGTCGAGATCGAAAAGAGCATTCAACAAGCCTTTGATATGGACGATATCGACGGAGTAGTCAGACACTGAGTATGCCAAGGTTAAGTAATCAACGGAACCGAGAATACCGCCTTTTTGTGGCTCACTTTTGAAGGACCAGGAAGAGATACCGTTGGGTATCAACACGCTTGGCTGACCGTCGACGCAGACGTCTTTAGGGTGGTTTAGGTCCCAGCCCAACATGGGGATGTTTAACGAGGCAAACGAAGTGATGTGGCTGATTTTGTACTGATCTTTATCCTTCGTAATAATCACCATGTTAGGCCTGTAGATATCCTGACCACAACCGCAATTTTTCAAGTGGGCTCTCGCAAACCCTATCCAAATGTCACGAGAGGATGGTATTTGACTAAGAAGAGGCTCAAATTGAGCGTACTTGGCCGCCTCAGACGCAATTAACTCCCTGATATTAATAAGCTGCGTTCCACCACGTAACAGGCCTACCGGCTCATTGTCAGGCAAATTTTCGTTTAATCTGTACTCGAACGAACATTGGGAAGTACTACCGACGCTAGCCAAGTCGCACTTCAACACCTCTAGGTTAGACCACATGTACACGAAATAGATAAACTTGTCATGTTTGTAGATATGCCGGTCATGGGAACTGATGAAGGGAGTCCAATTCTTCTGAACTTTCATCCGAGGAACATTTTGTCTTCTGAGTTCAACAACCCGCGTATACAACTTATTATCGTATTCCGAGTTTAAAAGCCCATCAGTGTTGAGCTTGCCCCTTTGAAATTGCCACGGCCATCCGAGAAACATCGATCTGTGGTAGGTCATTTTCAAAGAGAGCTCATCATCGTTCTCACTAGGGTTTCCACCAGAAAACTTTCTGTGGTAAGAATTGAAAACGATCAATGGTTCTTCGAAGCCCCTCGGATTTTTGACAAGCATTATTCGAGGGTCTTCAGGCCCGTAATATCTATTTTCCTGCTTGGTTGCGTTGTGGTACATCGGTATAGGCAAAATACTAGGGTACCTAGCATTCATTGACAAATCATCATTGCTGACTTGCTGATTACCTAAATCGGGATTGTTAGTAGGCACTATAAGTTCCACGTCTTCTAGTTCTTCCCAATTGTCGTTAAAGATTTGAGCATAGCTTAAACTGATGGTGGGCTGGTTTCTGACCCCGCGAGGGCTGTACAAGACCCTCGAAACCATAAAATGCACACCGTACTGCTCCAACCACACCGAAGACCCCGCTAACCTGAACCAGTGCTTATCGAGTGTCTTCTCTTCTAGCTGTTTGGCGATTTCACCTTTGAAAAAAGGCCCCAATTCTTGGAAGTAGTCGCTATTCAGCTCCATGAACCCCCTCAAGATTTTCTCCAACGAGGTCAGCATCGATATCGGTTCGCTCACCTCCACATCAAGCTGGCGGCGTATTTGGGAGCACTGGTTCATATCTTCGCGAATATCGGGGTCCGATGTGAAAATATTGAATGCGTGGCCGTGGTACTTCATGTTCGCAACTTTAGCACTCAATGACTCCGATCTCCCATCTTCGTACTCCATGGCTTCATCATACTGGTACTGTATCAACCGCCGCTTCCCACTCCCTTCTTCCTTGTCCGTGAAATACTTGTCATAGTACTCCTGCAAGCTCACTCCCGGGAACTGTTTCGGGAAAATAACCATTTTTTCACTGGGGGCATAATCCGAAACCCTCACCGGCTTTTTGAGATCCATACTGGGGCGAACGAAGTGCCCGTTCTGCTGCGATGCTAGTTTTCCATCCCCCAGTGTCTTTTGATACTTTGCTTTCACGATCCGAATCACGTCATAGTTTTCGAATTTTAACAAGTGCAATGAGACTAATAAACTCACCGTACAAACCACCAAAACTCCAATTGTGAATTTCTTCACATTTAACCCTGGCATCTCAAGCTTTGCCAAATGAATACTGGGTCTTGTTCGATATCAACTACTACTAGCAAACTCGAATTACCATGTTTTCTTCGGTTACTGATGGGCTACAGCCTTGTCAAAAGCCTTGCCTGTTGTACTGCATATTAGGCACGTGTTATTGAACGGCTTCTTCATGCAGCTGATATGCACGGAGATGTCAAAAGAAAAAGCTTAAAGTATATATATATATCCTTTTTTAAACTGATAAATTATTCATCAATTCACTTGCCTTGATAAAATGAGCATCAGGAGCGTTCGAGTCATCTTTGGATTTAGGAGTGGGTTCACTTGGGGGAGGGGTAGAGGAATTTGACTTTTTGGGGCCCGTGGGCGATTTTGTGGAGCGATACTGAGAGTCGCGAGATGCAGGCGTAGACACGGGTTGGGTAGCAGAAGACGTATCGAGCCCGTGATCCAAGTCGATATCATCGTCATCGTAGTCATCATCGGGGTTGTCGGCAAGATCGGGATCAGCAGAGGCCTCAGGGTTGTCGTGAGCAATTGGGCTGTCGTAATCGTCTTCGTAGTCGTCGTCGGTGTAGTCATCGTCATCATCGTCAACTTCATCATCGTCGTCGTTGTCGTCGTCATCGTCCTCGTAGTCATCATCATCTTCATCGTCGTCTTCGGCTCCGGTGTAGTCGGAGTCGTTTGTGACGAGAGAGTCATCAGGGCCGGCGGTGGTCGATGAGTTCGTGTAGGTCATAAAATTTTTCAACGGCGACGTGAACGACGAGGATGTAGGTCTCGACTGAGGGATGGTGTGGCTGTGGTTAGTGTGGTCGGAGCCAAAGGAGCGTATCGACAATAACGAGCTGGGAGATTTGGGTTCTTCGGAAGCATCCTGCGCGTCGTCATCTTCCACGTCACTCAAATCGCTCAAGTTGGGCAATGGTTCACGCCAGTAGTTGACATCATTATACTTTTCGTCTGTTTTCATGCCAACCATAAAGTCCTCATTCAAGCTGCTGAGACTCCGTGCACCAGGCGAGCCGGGCGGCGAATTCACCTTGGTGTTGCTGATATACTGGTTGAACTGGTTTGCGTTCCAATATGCATTAAGCGCGCTCACTTGCTTAACTGGAGGGAAGAAATGGTCCACCAATTCCCCAATGTGCAAGTAAGATGACTTGTACCCAGCTAGTTCTAACAATTCCATATGAACTTCACCGTTGGGATTTATAGTAAAGATACGATGAGAGGGTATTTGGACAGACCGGTAACTGATAGCATCGGTAATCCTGTTTCCGAAGCCAGCATAGAACGGCGTCCTGTCATCGTCGCCTTCATTAATCTGCTCAGCGTCTCCGCTGAAGAACAAACTCTTAATATCATTCAAGCAAGACATTTTGAAGACCTCTGGTTTCTTCAATATAACTTCTCTCTTCAAGGCAGCCATCGTCCGGTCAGGACTTAGGATGACCGGTCCGTCAGGTAGTTTAGTACCACCATCCTGGCTGATTCCTTTCAAATACTGTCTAGTAGAATCGGCCTGCCCCACAGATCTAGCAGTTAAATATATAATATTGTAGCCGTTAGATTTGATATCCTGAAACAAATTGGCCACTCCTGGGTGGGTCCAATCCTTACCAATTAAATTTAAAACATGACCTAGTGCATCCGATTTGGTGATTGTGCCGTCAATATCCGAAATAACTATAGGGGTACTTGATTTCCATAGATACAAATTGGAGACCACTTGTGCGTTAGCTTGGTTTAACTTAAATTTTAACTTATTCTCCCCGTAGTGCAAGTTCATTTTCTGTAACTGCTCGGACGTTAGTCGTAACGTTTTGAAGTATGTTTTATCCGTGGGGGCATTCATAGACGACAAAGGCGCATCAGCTCCATCATCGGTACTACTCAACCGTGTCAACTTATCATGGCTTAAATATTCATCAGTGTGGGCCATTTCATCTAGATCTCCCGAATTATTGTTCAAAATCCTAATATTTCCATCTTTGTCCTTGCTAACAATCTGATCCCACAAATTGTATTCGTTATCGGCGTTCTCCTCATTGCTATTAGTCAAATCTAAAATTTCTTTGAGGAAATTCTTTTTGAAGTACTCATCCGAACTGTCAATATTCTTTTGAGAGTTTGGCTTGTAGCCGTCCATATCCAACACCATATCACCGTTTACGTCGATTTTTGAAGGTATGTTCAATTTTTGGGTGAGTTTCCGTGCTTTTTCAAACGCAATTTTCAGCTGCACGGGTGACACAGGAGTAGGGCTCTTGGTGTGCACTTGAGAAGGCAGAGAGCTTGATTCCGTCAACAAAATTCTATTCTCGATCTCGTCGTCGTTTGCAATGTTTGCTTGCTCATTCAAATCCAAAGCTTCAGGCTCAGAGCTATTTAAGTCAAAACTCGAGGTCCCTGGCGACTGCTTAGGAGAGTTCAATGGTGATCCTTCGGCAGAAGATGCTGGCGAGATCACCGGCGACGTGATGATCGACTGTGATACCATATCCGAGTCGTCTGTCTCGAGCACGAAAAATGCCTCCCCGCCTTCCCCAAGCTTCATCGGCAAGTCTGTTTTCATATCATTCACATACAAATCGATTTTCTTCTGCAGGGGCCTAATAATCTGGAACTTACCAAACCTGACATGCCAAGGCGAACAGTGTAATGAGCCGTCCGGTTGCTCAATCACAATTATATCAATAGCCCCCAGGAGAGTCGCAGGGTTCAAAGCATTCCATTGATTGTAGACATATCCGCCAACTTTACCGACGTATTGCATTGTCCTAGTGCTATATCAATTACGTTTAAAGGAAGTCTATAATATAAGAGTATATGGGGCTAGAAATCAAGGGCATTATCACCAGGAACGTCACGTGATATATTCGTTCCTGTCTCACTTGCCGGGCCTGCTTGTAGACTCCGTTTACCAGTTCTGTTTATTAGGGTAGGGGCTAAGCTGTTTGGGGTACAGGACCGTGGTATTTGGTCTTTCAAGTGCTGGAATCCCGGTGTGTCCAGAGACCTCACTCACCCCACATTAGAAACATGTGAAGGCCACGGTCTATCATACCATTACTCCATCAGAATTACCGTAGGAAAGCTAACAGGGAAAATTCTTACCAACAACCCGATAGAAATGCTCTGAATGAATTTTTATCAGAATGTGCCCCAACAGTGAAAATAGGCCATTTGTATAACCTTCTCCATAAAGAGAACACAATACAAACATGCATCCATACACCCATACACAAATATACACCCCATACATTCCATACACCCACAACAAGGTTCTCTATTCAATTCTACCCATACACCATTCAAGATCTATACACCACGGTAGTTTCGCGATTTTATTCCCTATAGGCTCTTAGTACCCTCTTCATGAATTGTTTCCCATGCAGTCACGATATCACTTTCACATGCTATCCTTCTTATACGACTTGGGCACAGTGCACAATTCCATGATCTCGTATACAGTTCAGATCTATACATACATTATATTTGGCATATGTCTAGTGACTCTAATAATGCACATTACAACACCATTCTTCGTAAAAAGTGAGCCAAAAGTGAGCCTTTGGCCTTGTGAGAGAGCCGAGATTTTACCGTACGACCTTATGTCTTCTATGCTCCACCTGTTATCAACACCGGCACCACCTTTCCTTATCGTCGGTCTATTGTGCAGTTATCGGCAAGAATACGGTCGTGCGTGTTACATTTTCTTATGCTCTGGAGCCATAGTCTTAAAATTTTTCTTACAGCTTATACTAAGGTTATGATGAGAATCTCAAGAAACATGAGTTCAACAGAGAAGCATGTTTCGCCAGAAACGGGGCTCAGTGAAAAAGAGCTTGGAATGTCAGGAAACGGATTTTCTGAGCAAAAATGGGACCAAACAGGCGATTCATCGTTAAGTTCCATTAAGCATGGAGAGTTGAAGCGAACATTCTCGGTGTGGTCGATTTTAGGAATTGGGTTCGGATTGACTAACTCGTGGTTTGGGATCTCTGCGTCGCTAATTACGGGGATTCAATCGGGCGGGCCCATCTTGATTGTGTACGGAATCATTATCATCGCGTTTATTTCATACTGTATCGGCATCACTTTGTCAGAAATGACATCTGCCATTCCGTCTGCTGGTGGGCAATACGTGTGGACACGGGTTTTGTCACCCAGGAAATATTCTAGTTTTTTGGCTTACATGTGCGGCTCGTTCGCCTGGGCAGGAGCCATTTTCACCAGTGCGTCGATGGCATTCAGTATCGCCAACGAGATCATGGGATTCTGGATGTTGATGCACCCGGACCATATCGTTAAAAAATGGCAGTTGTTCGTGATTTATCAGTTGGTTAATTTGTTTTTGATAATATTTAACTGCCACGGTAAGACTTTACCTATCCTTGCAAACGGGGCCTTATACACGTCTTTGTTCTCGTTCGTAGTGATAACCATCACTGTTTTGGTTTGTGCTAGAGGGCGCTACCAAGATGCGAAGTTTGTTTTCGTGGAGTTCGATAACGGTACTGGGTGGTCGTCTGCGGGTATTGCCTTCATTGTTGGTTTGATAAATCCCAACTGGTCATTTAGTTGTTTGGACTGTGCTACACATTTGGCTGAAGAAGTGCTCAATCCAGCTAGAGATATCCCCATTGCAATCATGGGTACTGTGACCATCGGTTTTGTCACTTCTTTCTGTTATTCTATCGCCATGTTCTTCTCAATTAACAACTTGAAAGACATTTTGAACTCAAACACCGGTAGTCCAATCTTGGACATCTATTACCAAGCCTTAAGATCAAAGCCTGGTGCTATTTGCTTAGGAACTTTGATTTTGTTGACTGCGTGCGGTTGTACAATCTCATCTCATACCTGGCAGGCTAGACTATGTTGGTCTTTCAGTAGAGACAACGGGTTACCATTTTCCAAATATTTGTCAATTATTGACCCAAAGTTAGGTATTCCCTTGAATGCTCATTTATTTTCGTCCGTTTGGGTTGCGATCTTAGGTTGTTTGTATTTAATTTCTGATGCTGCATTCAATTCGATGGTTACTGGCTGTATTACATTTTTATTATTGAGTTATTTCGTTCCTACAGCCTGCTTGTTGTATAGAGGTCGTAATAATATCAAGCATGGACCCTTTTGGATGGGTAAGCTTGGTTTGTTTGCGAACGTAATGACCTGTTTTTGGGCCATTTTTGCTTTGGTTTTCTTTTCTTTCCCATCTTTCATGCCTGTAACAGCAGGAACTATGAACTATGTTTCGGTGGTAATAGCCATTTACCTTGTCTGGGCGTTGGCGTATTGGTGGTTTCCTGTTAAGCGTTTTTCATGCAGAGAGAACTTCGCTGGAGGAAGAGGGAATGATGAGGAAGAGGAATTTCCTGACGTATGTTTGAACTAGCATTATTGGGGACATTAGATTTCATATTATTTAATTCGTTTTGTATAATTATAATACATATTGAGGTTAACAGCTTTTGATTGTGGCAATCTGTGTTCATTATTGATCGATTATCAAAAATATTTACCACCACGCTTTCTTTTATAAATGATACGGACATATAGTCTATCAATTAATTGGCTCTGTGGCCGAGTGGTTAAGGCGGTAGACTCAAGTTCTACTATCGTAAAGATGCACGAGTTCGAACCTCGTCGGAGTCATTATTTTTTGCATCTACCATATTGCTTTTGATGAGAAGCGGCAAGGATAGTTTCCGTCAAAAATTTGGTCTACGTAATATTTATTTCATATGGTTTCGAGATCATTGACTACGCCTCCTCCTTAGGTACAGATTATGTATTTCTGTAATTGTCATGGAGGCTTCCATTATCCTTTTTGCATTTTTTTTTTTACATTCGACGCAAAATATGGATGATTTTTCTAACCCTCACAGTTTGCGGCCTTTGGTTGTGCCACAAGCTGAGAAGGGAGTCAATTGGCTCCCAATTTGTTTTTTCGTTGCTTGTAGAATTGAATTTGAACTTGACTATTGAATTAAACCTGATAAAAGAAATGGAGAATATTCAGCAACTATACAATTATCTCAATCGGAAATATTTCAAAAAGAGTAAGAGCTATGTTAGGAATTTTCTTGATACACTGTTCCGTTGCCTTTAAGTAACAAGTGATTATATTTTTAAGAATATATAAAGTGAAGATTATCGGGTTAGGAAGTCTGCTCACCTAGCAAAGAAGCAGGTGGTTCGTCTGTATCAAGCCCAAAATTTACTTCTACCTCTGCCAAGTAGGTGAAATAGATGTACTCGAGTAAAACACCCCACTCTTCGAGTGAGAAGTCTGCAGTGCCAAACATCAATTGAAGCATTCATGCAATGAAGAATTTTTCATAAAACTAAACGTTTATCATAATAGTGCATTGTGAGATATCAAATACTTTTATTTATGTTCGTTTGGCTGCGAAATTTTTTCGGCTGGAGAGACCATCAAAACGAGTAACAAGGCATTGAACGAGCTGGTGGCGCACCTCATGTAATAATCTAAGGGATAAAAAGGAGAGAAATATGCCCAGTAACCCAAAAAAAATCACCACGTACGATTCAAACATCTTTTGTGCGCCTTGCAAAGTTGCTAGTTAGTAGTCAGACTATCTCCTTGTCGCACCAATTTAGTAAATTACAGCCATACGTCACGTACAGTTTACGTCTTTCGAAGGCATATTATCAAAGGTGACTCCAAGGTTAGTTCTTACGAGTGTCAGCACTAGGGATCTGCGTAAGGCGGTTTCAAAGTGAGTCTTACGAGTTCACAGCATTAAGCATGTGTTCACAACAGAAGCGCCCTACCTTCACGTCGACAAGACTTCACATTTTTCGTGCTTCAAACACGTCGTACTTGAAGTCACACCCGACCGGAAGAGCTGGTTAGCTTAATAATAGTAAGGCAAGCGCGTTATTAGCAGTGTACGTTAGGTGACCATAGAGATATAACCAACCTCATTAGTGATTCGTTTGTACTTCGTACGGCTGTAGCAATATGTTCCGAGTTTTTTGAACACCATGAAATGGCTCTGTGGCCGAGTGGTTAAGGCGGTAGACTCAAGTTCTACTATCGTAAAGATGCACGAGTTCGAACCTCGTCGGAGTCAATATTTTTTTTCCAGTTGTATTATGGAGTCTTGTTTCTCTATATCTGACCGAACTTTCGAGTAAGGTAACATTACCCTCTTACTAATACGCTTTGAATTGAAAAGAATAGTTACCGCATCTACAATCGCAATCGGTATAATTGGAATATATATGTTATTCGGTATATACAGCTGGCTCACCAAACATTTCGTCAATCGTTGATATGTTGGGCTAGTTGTAATACTGGAATTCTGTAACTTCTGAACGCCGGTATCAGGCTAGTACTCCTCATGTTTATGCTACGAATAACCATCATAACACAACAAAAATCAAATTTTCACAATCGGAATTATTAGTACGGAAATATTGATAGTTTAAAGGCTTCTTTATCTTAACAAGTTAAGGCTCTGTGGCCGAGTGGTTAAGGCGGTAGACTCAAGTTCTACTATCGTAAAGATGCACGAGTTCGAACCTCGTCGGAGTCATTATTTTTTTTTTGTGAATCTTTTAAGCCATCTAAAACTAGCGTAGTGTTAACAAAACGCACCATTAAGCCAACTTGTTAGAATGTCGGGGTGGACATGTGGAACTTTACTTATACTAAACTCCCGCTAGCCTCTGAACACCAGGGTTAGCGGTTATACTTCCCATATTTATACTATAAAATATGAAACAAGTAATAATAATGTGTAACTTTCATGAGAAGGATGATACATCGTCAAACATGATGTTACAGATATGAAACGAGTCTAATCATACCTGATTATGTTTATATGTACTCGTTTCCTAACCCACTAATAGTAAGGCTCTGTGGCCGAGTGGTTAAGGCGGTAGACTCAAGTTCTACTATCGTAAAGATGCACGAGTTCGAACCTCGTCGGAGTCATTATTTTTTTTGTTTTTACAAGCCAACCAAATATTTGGTGCATGAGGGTCTGTCCGCTTATTGTTATCGTTCATTACACGGAAGTATGGCTACCTCGCTTAGTTATCTGCAAGGTACTGCGTTGCCGCTCTTCCTGACTATTTTGGTGTCCACTAATAATGCGAAAGAAGCCGGCAATTCAAAGCATCTGTTAGAGCTAGAATTGTGAGAACTCTATCATACATACAAGACAGTTTTATCAAGTATTCACTGATGATTTTTAATTATTTGAATAAGGCTTTGGTTTTCCACAGAATTAAAGATACTCAAACCCAAGCTTGCTCAGCTTCGCAAACTTGGTGTTATCTTACCAAGACATTGGATCAAGATGGAAATCTTACTGTAAGCTGAACTAACGACATCCCTTAAATACGAATCCGTAGAATATTGAGGTGAATTCATTCAATCCAATTCATGCTACTTTCGGACATATGGGTAACAGGAATTGAATTGATATGCTTAAGTCATGACCCTAGAGATAAAAGAGGGCAAATAATGTGCTAACCCTCATACTTTTTGGAGATAAATGTCTTCGAACTTTGGGTATGTTAATCATATGTCTTGAAATATAATTGAAAGGACAGGCGCTCATAAAAGCGTACGCTTATGAGTATTCAGAAGAAAGTACCTTTAAAATAATTGGCTCTGTGGCCGAGTGGTTAAGGCGGTAGACTCAAGTTCTACTATCGTAAAGATGCACGAGTTCGAACCTCGTCGGAGTCATTATTTTTTGTTTTTGGCTACTAGTTTTTTATTGGAAACTACCTATTGGTTTAAGGAAGACCGTATATATATTACAGTATACTTGTCAATTACGACTAAATTTATATATTAAAAGGCCGTTTTGTAAAGATTTATAAGTACTTGATGTGTATGTATGAACTATTGTAAAACAAGCTTCCAGAGCTGAAATCGAACAACTAGAGACTGGACGAAACTTGCTTCCTGAATTAAACTGTCGATAAAATGTAAGCTAATGGATTCAATCTAAAGCAATAGCTTACTGACCGAATGCACCTGCAAATTGCGAGTTCCCACCAGACTGTTGATATTCGAACATGAACTCTTCTAATACACCGAAGGCCGAACAAACGCCAATAATAGCTCCTACTCCTTTCCCTAAGCCACCAAAAATTTCTCCAGCAATAGCGAGAGCAGTTAAAACAAAAGCTCCACTAACGGATGCAACAGGAATCACTCTAGACAATTCTTTAGTAATGGAGATGTCACGTTTACCAGCAATAGAGATGCCCTGGTCTTTGAACTGCTTGGAAATATCCTTTGGAGAGGAACCAGAAAATCTACTCCATTTGTCACTGAACCAAGTTGCTAAGGCAGCCACCACCACAAAATAAATAACGGACCTAATAGGAGATAAGAGCGACTGAATCAAAGTCTTGGAAGGAGATAAAAAGTATAGAGCACCACCATTTAAGCTCAAGTTGAATGAATTCTTGTCTAAAGTCCAAGATCCAATGAAAGAAGCAGCTCTTGGTGAGTAATCCCTGAGTAAATTAGCAAGAAAGTATCCGAAAATATGGATGTTGGCTAATACAGTGTAAGCAAAGGCAATTGGTAATGCACCAGTGTAAAACAACCTTATTGGGTAAACATTATTCATACCTCTCACCTTGGTCGATCTAATTGGAAGTTCAATTCTGTAATTTTGGAAGCCAATTATAACCAAAACTGTGACCAAAACAATATAGAATTGGGTCAAGTTAGGCAATTGGGCTCTGGTAAATGAATTTAAAACATTAGAATTAAAGTTTTTGAAATTGAATGAAAAGTTTTTGATAAAGTTCATTGCCGCACCAAAGCTCTCGAACTTGTTCGAATTTGGCAAGGACACCAATTCTAAACCGACCACGTCTTTCACTAAATTAGTGCCAATTTGCAATGTAAGAAAACATAAAATACCGCTCCCGAAACCATAGCCTTTATCAAAAATTTCAACCATCAAAGTGGTGAAGAAAGACATGAAGACAATTTGCAAGAAAATCAATCCCAAAGTAGTGAGGGGCAAAGCATCATTGCTGAGTGGATCGTAGTTTTTGATGACATTGCTGTAGTATCCAGATAATACCAATCCTGCCCCGTATACGATGGCCAAAATAAAACTAGTCAATTTTTGTCCACTCTGGAACAATTCTCTATCAGATCTCAAATTGAAATTCACATTAATCAACCTGAATCCAGCAGCAAATTGCCAAAGGAAGGCCGATGTTAAAACTGGTAGTAAACCCAACTCCAAGAGTGTTCCTTTTTCCATGGCGAAAATGCTTCTCTGAAAATAAAATGGGTCGTTAATTTTCAAGAAAGCATCACCGACAAGTCCATAAAGAGGCAATTGACTGACGAGGAAAATTATTCCGCTACCAACAGTGTAGACGATTTTCTCGTCCAAACCAACTTTTTCAACTGGCAATTCAATCTCTGGCAAGATTGGCAAGAAAAATTTGACGAAATCAAGGAGGCGAACTGCCAATGTTAGTAACCCGGCGACAGAGTCGTATCATTTCTTGATTTATACGTACATCCACTCATATTTGATGACTTAGACGGCTTACTATCTTTTTAGTGCCATGCTTGAAGAATTTGGCCGGACTTTGTCGACAATTCTTCCACGTACAATCACGTGACCAAAATAATCTTGAGCCGTAAGATCTACCAACTTGGGTGTGTATTGGACTACAGCTGGGCATACAGATACAGACAGCTTGTTTATTGCTAACAGAAAATACGCTACTACGGTTTGTAACGGCGCTGAAGCAAGTTTTTGAGAAAAATGATGTCAGACGTACTTACTCGAACTTCGTGGCCATCTCCACGGCTGCAGCTCCCCAGTCTTCACCGTGGTTGTGCATCTTGCCTTCGATCAAGCCGGCTCTGGCCTCCGCCTGTTCGTCGGTCAAGCATGTCAACACACCAAAAATGACCGGTTTGTTGACTTCAAAGTTCAATTTCATCAATTGGTGGGTCACAGAGTCGCAGATGTACTCAAAATGCATGGTGGAGCCCTTGATCAAAACCCCGATAGGGATCACTGCGTCCAATGGCTCGCCCAACCGTTCTTGCTTATCAAAAAACTTTTTGGTGCCATAAGGCAACTCGAACGACCCCGGCACCGACTCTACCACGATGTTCTCTTCCTTCACGCCGAATTCCTTCAATTTTTTTACTGCTCCTTCCACCAAAGAGTCAATAATCTTTTTATTCCATCTGGCATGGAGAATACCAATGCGTAACTTCGACCCTGTCCGTTAGTACCAAGACCGCATCTTTTCTACCTTGTTCTTTCGAAGCTCCTTCTAGCGCCTGTTTAGGCCCTTTACATACCGTCGTATTGCTTATCAACCTTTCCTAATCCTTTGACAGCCATTGTACCGATTTCTGCTCCCTAAGACTACTAAAACCAGTCTTAGGTTTCCCCGGCCCTATATATATTCCAGGGCACCACCAGAGACCATCGCCGATGGTGGACATATATCACGTGATTTAACAACCATGGATCGAACCGTTTAAGTTTAATTCCAGAACCGCCCGTCGGAACAACTATGAGTAAAGTTGTATTCAACACGACCTCCCGTTGACGGCCTTTGAAAAACTTCTCTTATTGTACTGAAAACACAATTCTTTTTTTCTTCTGTTAGCAGCAGCCCTGGTGGCTCTGTGAGTTTCAAGTATGTAAGAACAGCAGTACGAAAATACGGAAACGTAGTGAGATGATGATCAACATTTCAATTGCATAGTTCAACTGATTTACATGAAGATAAAAATACCATCAAATAGTCTTTCACCCCTATCTGATTCACTGACTGTTTACGTTGCTAATAACTAGACACATTACTAACAACTATAGCCTTTGTAGTTATAAATGCTAGTACCAGCCGCCCACGCACACGGAAGCCCGTAAGTCGGGGTTGTTCACCGTCGGAGTTGGCAGCGATGAGCAGCAAGTCCGGTACCGGCGTCGGGGGCCGTAGGACTGCGCGACAATATCGCGCAACCGTGGCCCAATGTCGCAACCAGGGTTTTGTGTAATTTTTATAGAATAGTCATCTGGATCCGTAATCAAGCCACAATCAGATAAGGACTATATAAACTAAACACATCAAACAGGAGTAAGTTGCTGGAGGTGGTGATATTATATAGAGACAGATAACATGGCTTTCAATCATAGCTATCAGGTAGAATTTCCCCGGCGGGTTTCGCTTGATCAAAGCCCGCTTGAGAGAACAAGTTCGATCTTATCGGACTCACAATCCCTGTGGGTGTTATTTAACCCATCTGCACGGAGTATCAGTGGACGCGAGTCGGATATTCTTTCGTTCACCAACAACTCGCAGGAGACGGAGCGGGAAAGCGAGAAGGGGACCGACGGCGATTCAGGGGCCGAAACAGAATACAGCTGGCTGGCTAGCGCCAGCAGGCGGCAGAGCGCGAAATCGGAGGCCGATTCGTTGATTGACGGGCTAGGGGCGTTTGAAGAGTCTCTTGCAGTACCGCGGGAGCTGGGGACTACCGTCCGCGAGTATTTGGGGCCCGAGACGGGACCCCAACCGGGACCCCAGTCTGGGTGGGAATTGCACCGGCGCATAAACCGGTGGAGAACCGATAATCTCGACGAGGAGGTGGATGACAACGTGGCTTCGTGGGATTTGGACGAGGACCTCAGCGTACGGGAGGACCCGGGGGACGAGCCGCTGTTTGAGCCCAGAAAGGCTTTTTATGGCGACGACCTCTTTGCCCGGCTTTCCGAGCAAGACTACGCCAAGTTCAAAAAAGAGGAATGCACGTTGAAGCAATCGCTCACCCGAGACCGCAATGCAGCTCACTTGCCCTTGGTTATCGACCAGATTTTGCGCCGGTTGGCTCAGTCAGGACCCCAGCAGTCAGATCCGGCCCTTTGCCGCTTGAAACGTGATCTCAACACTTATTCGACTATGCTTGGTCACGAAAACACTCAACCATTTTTGGATTCAATAATTGAGTCCCACATGAAGCAGTCCCACTTGGCGCATACTACTACAACGAGACCAACGATATCCGATGCTACTCTGGCATCGTCGTTAATTCTCTGCGGTGGCTCTTGGAATGAATTATGATACTCACCATCGCTTCTTCTCTTTGGTACGCCTTTTACGGTTCGGTACGGTGACGGATAGGATACAGGCTTTCTTTACTTCTTCTCCCTTATATACTTTAATTACTACGTTTATGTTGTAAAGGTTGTAGCAGTATACAAGTAGCTATCGCAGCCGTATTAGTTGGTTTACAAGTCACGTGCCGCCAAATACTGGTGGCTGACACGGTTACGCCGTTTTATTTGTTTAGGGACTAACCACTATGTAGAATAATAAGCTATATATCGTGTCAATCAATCAATTAAGCGATAAGATGTTGAAACCAGCGGTCCAGAGCCAATTACGTTCGTTCTCCTCGAGTTCGGCTAGAAACGCGTTTGCCAAAATGAGTCTCCTCGGGACTGTTGGTAATGTCACCACTAGGGAGACCAGAGAGGGATTACAATTCATCAATTATTCTCTTGCAGTCAACAGATACAATCCAAGCGAGAGCGAGGGAAAATCTACTGACTGGTACAATATTTCTGTATTTAATGACCGCCATATCAATTTTTTCAACCAGTACATGAAGCCAGGTATGCAATTGTACGTCGAGTGCGATGTCAGACAGAGACAAGTAAGCGACGAAAGTGGCGAAAACAAACACACGGTGACCTCGTTGAAGCAAATTAGTTACGACGTTGTTAGATTCGCCAAAAGACAAGAAGAGGAGGAGGTCGATGAGTAGCTATTTGGAACTCGTGTATACTACTAGTTAAATAAACCTGTGCTAATATGATAAATGACCGTAGATGCTTTAAGCTCATACAATAGAGGCCATACTCAATTCATAGGCATACGCGACGGTCAACTTGACATGTTCCTTGATATGGTCCCAATCGAGCCTATCGATGGTGTCCATGACAGAGTGAATGTAACTGTTACTCAACTTGAATTCACTTTCGATGAGAAAACTCGCAGGATACCCATTTTCAGTGGCAGAAGAGTGGTCAGAACATGCATACCCGCATGCCGTCTCGTGGTAAGGGATGTTACAATATTCATTGATAAGCACTTTCAAGTAGTTATTGAGCGCTACTGAAGTGTAGTCAGTGATGAGGCCGAAATGAGGTTCAACTCCATTATCGATAGTTTTCGCAGTGTAGCCAGTCATATCTTGCTGCAACATGCCGATGACCTTTTCGTCTTCACTGGAGTATTGATGGAAGATATCAATTGATCCAAGCAACCCCCCTTCTTCGGCAGCGTAAAAATGAAACTCTAAAGTGTTTCTTGGCCTAAATCCGACGTCTAGTTGTCCCACAATTAACCTCAAAGACTCTAGACAGGTGATTGTACCGGATCCATCGTCGTCAGCGCCGGGTGCCTTCAACAAATTAGGGAACAAAAGGTTTGTAGAATCTTGGTGGGACCCAACAATCACCTTTGCTGCCTCCTCGCCAGGAATTGTAACTATGAGAGAAAACTGATCGAATCCCTTGTGATGGACTTTGCGCACACTCACGCCTTTCGCCTTCGCCGGCTCGATAAGCTCCTCAATTTGTTTTTTCAACCATTCAGCGCTCTCATGCCCCGACTCCGCCTTGTAGTATCTCGAAAAAAAGGAGGTAAAGAGGCCCAACTGCTTTTTCATAAAGTCAGTGTCGATGCTATTGAAAGCCTTCTCGATTTGCTCCTTGTAACCAGCTTCCGTGGGATATTTATAAGTTGGCACCGGCCTATCCAAGAATTCCAACTGCTTGGACCCCAATGTCAATATTTTGTTCCAAATGCCTATCTGAGGTGTCTCAATCATCTTCTGATTAATAGCATCGTGTATTGGGATCTGGTCTGTAATATCAATAAAGTTAGTTTTGGACCTTCTGTATTTTAGCTTCACGGCTTCAGTCACCACTTCATATTTGTTAGGCCCTAACTTAATCAATCTTTGTTCTTGTTCATCCAAACTCGAAAAACCGACCCACTTCCAACTGAAAAGTGGCAAAGCCGACGCTACAGCTATGAAGTTAACTAAAAGGATGCCTACCTTCATTTTACTAAAAAGAACCCTGATATGGTTTATATAGTCCCTGCTCGCTGTTCGTCTTACTTGCTTAAATAGATTTTATTGCTTGTAGCAATTTATTGCTTCTACAGCGCAATGGGGCATTAAGTTAACATACATAAGACGCCTACGAGACCAACTATGATAGACTTATGGATAGGAGAGCGTTTCCTAAGAAACAGGCTCTGCTGTCTCCTGAACAAGTGAGTAAGAGACATTCAAGTAGAAAAGTAGGAGGGAAAATGATATCATGAAATATGGACTATTTCTCGAGAATACTTCAATTGAACAACCACGTCTACGTTGTTGCCAGCCCTTCCATCGTCTACCCTAACTAGAAGCTTGGACTGTACTACTTTGTAGGTGCAAAATATGTCAATCTTAAAAATCGTCGGGAAAAATTGATGGCTCCAAAATTTTTTTTTTGGCTCAAGCACAAGTGGAAGAAGGGAAATATCAACCCAAGCCTGCTATCAACTTCTCCCGTTGGATATAAGTAGTTTTGCCCTTGTTTCTCTAGTTCATGAGAATTGCAAAAAGTCGTTCCTAAACCGCAAATTTCGATAAACAACAAGAAAAAGTCAACCTATATTTCAACAATTAGGTGGATTTTGTCGTCAAAGCCAAAATAACATGACATTACCTGCTAGTATGAAGGGCGGAGACATGACGGGTGAGCAGAGGTCAAAGTTTCTTGCGCCGACATTGAAGCTCGAGGAACCGGGGTTAGATGTATTACAATTTCAACAAGACCAGAATTCAGCGTCATCGCAATCCTCCAGAGGGGTTTTGTCACAAAGGTTTCTCCACCCTATAAGCATGGACTCGGCTAACGAGGTGAGTTATAAGATACATGTTCCGAACTTTGCCAATTTACCACCTTTAAAGCTCGGGTACAAGTACATAACTGATTTGATCAAAATCGATTCGATGACACCTTCAGACTTGTACTCGGATGAAAATATCAACAGAACAGGATCAGGTTTGGATAATTACTACTTTGACTATGATACGGGCTTAGGTGAGTTTTCCAGGTTCGAGAAACTCAACCAACTTGATCTCCCAGACAAATTCTTCGACGAGTACAACTCAACTGAATGCATTACTAAAATGGGGTTGTTCCCAGAGATTGAGAGGTCTTGGATAGCAGTTGACAATAAGCTAGTGTTGTGGAACTACAAAGTTCCACAATCTTCATTTAACAAGGCAGCACAGTTTTTGACAATCGATCAAATTCGACACTCCATTTTGCTTGTGAAGTTGGTGAAGCCAAAACCAAATGTGTTTGTCAGTGAGATAAACTTTCTCTTATTGGTAGCCACCACCATGGATATACATATCTACGTTGTTAAGTACGACAAAGGATTGAACAATTTGGAAATATATAACCCCGAGTTGTCCGTTTCGACGCAAGGAATAATCGTCAACAACTTCACTGTCAATGAGCTCAATAATGATATTTACTTCACGGGCGAGGGAGATGGTATTAATATATGGAGGCTTGACTATTCCAATAAATCTTCGTTTATTAAAAATAAGTGTGATAAGGTGTGCATGACGAAGAGCGGCTTTTCAAGTGTTTTGCCATTAAACAAATTTCCAGGATTCGACTTGTTCAATTCAAATGATGGTTCGAATAAGACTAGTAACTCCACTGATAAGACAAGTACATCTAGTAATATTCCTGAAACAATTATGCAGTTAGAGGTTGATGCTGAAAGAGAAATCATATATTCCTTATCCAATAAATCCGTCATTAGAGTTTATAAGCTTCAACATAGCCAAGAGCAATTCACACAGAGCAGCCAATTGACACCATCAGAAATATTCAAGAGCGTTTCTGCATTGTTCGTTGATTCTGCAAATTTCAAAGCATTCCTGAAATTCAGAATCATGAATATTCATCCAATTTCTCCCAAAGAGTCCTCAAACATTCAATTGATTGCAGTTACTAATTACGGGTATCGTATACTATTGAAGCTTGGGGCCAATTCGTCTATATCCTCATTCATATCGGGTGCAATGTCACCAACAAGATTGAAATTGTCTGTGGCAACGATGAAATTTCCTCCTTCGCGAGAACTACCAAAACTGAATTCAGAATTGGACGCTTTTACAAGGAGCAAACAGTATTTGTCTCAATTAATTGCAAATCAACAAAAGTCACAATTGTTGAAAAACACGAAGTTGAGTAAAATCATAAGTCCTGGCATATTCATGTGTGTTAAAAAAACAAAGAAATCAGATAAGTTATTCATTTGTACTGCAAATTATGGCTTTTTGAAGAAGAACAACAAGTTGGTGGAGGATGCTGAATTCATGAAATTTGGTTCTGATGACGACACTTCATTTACCTACATCCGCGATATTATTCAATTAACACCTTTTATGAATGCTACTGATACCCCAAGTGGGTATGCTAACATACTCGCGAGCCAGTATACAAAGGAGCCTTTGAGGTTCGCAGTTTTAACTAACTTTGGCATTCACTTTTACCAGTTGAAGACTTCAGACCAAATTTTAAAGTCCTTAAACGATGAGACTATTCAAAACTACATTGAAGAAAATGGGTATGAGGAGGCTTGTTCTTCCTTGTTGTATTTGTCTTGCTCCTACGGTCATCACAACTCGCATAACTTGTTTAAGAGAAAGGCACAGATGCTTTTTTCAACTTGTGGTAATAATGCAAGGTTATTACACAACCGGGACAACACGCATCCTTCGAACACTTCTCAAACGGCACCTTTGGCATCGACAACATTAGCTGCACGCTTCTCTTCTCAAAATATCGATAAATCGTTAGATTCGCATCCAACTGTGGAACAGGTAATTCTTAGTGATAGGTTTTATGGTACCTGCTTGTTGATCTCGAGGTTATTTAGAGACTATTGGAATGTCAAAGTTTTTACAAAACTACCTTATATCAAAACAGCTTACAATGGCCAAATTGATTTATCTTCCGTCAAGGAGGATAATTTATTGATCCAGGGGTTGAACATCGATAAGAACCAGGTGGAATTTTTTATAGGTTCTATGATAGTCTTGATTGAATTTTTCATCGAGAACGGCAATAACATACAGGGTTTGAATGCTCCTAACTATAGCTCTGATCCAAGCAAGTTTGAAAATGAAGTTTGTTTGAGAGCTGAACATATTGCATTTACTGCCATTTTGAAATCACTTGGCTCTATGAAGGAAGCGTTATCTTTCTTGATGGTCTTGATTGAGGAGTCGCAATTGAATCAAACTAATTTCAATGACATATTGAGATTTTTCTCAGTTACAAATCAGTTGAATTTATTGACTTTATCATTCAAGGATTTATTGTTACCTTCTCACGATGTGAAGAGTTTGATCAAAGACTTATTGTCATCTATCATCAACAAAAACATCTTGAAAGGAGGTTCTATAGATTTAATTGCGTCTTCTTTGCAAAATCGTTGTGGCTCCTTTTGCTCCACTGATGATGTTTTTATCTTCAAGGCGATTGAAAATTTAACCAAAGCAAAGAACATTGGGTCTAGAGATTACGACTTGAAAATGAAATGCTTGAGAAATGCAGTCGCGTTGTTTGAAGAAGCTTATGAATCGTTGACGTTAGAAAATATCGAGAATTCTATTAATATTATGCTAGATTTGGAGTTTTATGTTGGAGCAGTCGAATTATTATTAAAGCTCGCGCATAAGCTTGGAACGAATGTCAGCATGAATGCTCCGGGGGCTCCTGGCCAAACGAGCCTTTTACTCGAAAATGGAAGCAACTCTAAGTCCGCAGACAATAACAAAAGAATTCAGTTGTACGACATAATTTTCAGAATCTTGACAAGGGTTGATTTGAAAGCCATCAAAGTCACAGAAACTAATGATCAATTAGCTATAAATGATTTCATAGAAATCAGAGATGCAACGTATGAGACTTGTTTTGCCGCGCCAGATAAGTCATTTCATTATGAGTTTTATCAATGGTTCATTAATCAAGATGTGAGCGAGCGCCTATTAGAAATCAATACACCTTATATTTTACCTTTTTTGGAGGAAAAGTCTGAGAATAATTTGGCCTTGAGTGATTTGTTATGGTTGTATCATGCCAAGAGAGAAAACTATTTCGCAGCGGCAAATATCCTTTACACTTTGTCAATTTCAGAATTCAAGTTGACTTTGGACCAGAGAATCGAATATTTATCTAGGGCTAATGGCTTTTGTAACTGTGTTTGCCCTCCCAATTTGAGACAAAAGATGATTCAATTATCTGCGACTATACAAGAATTATTTGATGTTGCAAACGTTCAATTAGATTTATTATCGGCCATCAAGGCCGATGATAGAATTAGTAAGACGAACAAAGATATCGCAATATCGTCTTTGGATCATAAGATTTTAAGTATCAGCGATTTGTTCAACAACTATACTGATCCATTAGGGTATTACGATTTGTGCTTGTTGATTTTCAAAGTGTCCGATTATAAAAATACGGATGATATTTTGAAAAGATGGGAATTATTTTTCGAAAGAATTTTTCATGAATTTTTGGTCGTTGACAAAAGAAAGCTGGAACCTATTTACATTATATTGAACAACGCTTTTAGCATTATTGGGCCAAAACTATCATCTAATGATTTAGTGTTCCCTATAGACGAATTAATAAAGCTAATTTGCAAGCACATACAGGAAGCTGTCGACGAGGACCCAGTCACTCAAAGTCCACCGAAGGGAATATTGGTTGATATTTTTGTAAAATCAGGTGTCGGCTATGACAAGTTATATTACATCATGAAATCTTTGATTGAACATAACACATTTGAAATTTACCCTGGTTTTACAAAGAACTTGAAGTCTAACGAGATGGTTTACTTGATTAAAAATTGGTACAGTTCGGATAAAAAATTGAGAGAAAAAATTGGGAGTGAAAAAATCAGGAACTTGGTGGATTACTCTGTTGAAACTGATCCGATCCATGCTATAGTTAAGGACGATGGTCTTTTAATTTGAACTTGTACTTTACATAGATAATAAAATAGAAAAGTAGAATTCACAACGAAAGCAAAACATTATGTCAACTCATAGAATTTACCTTTCTGATCGTCGAACCGTTCGCTCTCGAAAAGTTCACCTGATGGTCTCAACCGGGTATCAGAATGAGGCAAGTAAAATGACTGAGAATGGTTTTCGTGCTCTATAAGTGGTATAATACCATCGACTATTAATCTAACCGCACTCGCCTCCGCACCTCTTGGCATGATAACGTCGGCAAACTCCTTAGTTGGAAAGATAAAATCATTCATTTCTGCTCTGGCCCCCTGCAAGTATGCATTTAACACGGCTTCCAAGCTTACCGTTTCTCCAGACCCCAAGACATCTCTTCTAATCCAACGGATCAACCGCGTATCTGCATCGCTGGTAAGGAAAACCTTCATTTGGGACAGTTCTCGCAATTCCTTATCGTATAACGCATATAGTCCATGGACTAAGAAAATCTTTTGATCATCTAGTGATGATTTTGAATTATCGATTATCGTTTGGCGTACTAGGCTAAAATCGAACCGAGAAGGCCTCAAAGGTGGGTGCGGGACATTTGGATTCTTGGATACGGTGACAGCTTCGGCTTTCGAACTACTGTATATGCGTTCAGAATGATCGATCTTGTATTGTTCCAAATCGATAATTTCAATACTGAGCTTTATATTGGAAATCGCCTGCTCTAGCTCGCTCTTTAAAAGCTTGGCAGTGGTTTTCTTACCTGCTGCATGTCCTCCGCCGATAAGTACTATGATTGGCTCACTTGCGGCCATTGTAGCCTCTATAATGCTAAAGAATAATTAACCAGTAAAGAATGCGATGCGATATTTGGACCTCATCGCATGAAGATATTCTTTCTTCAAGAGGATAAACTAATACAAACACGATCGAAATGGATGAATTCGATAGGGACTTTGACAATGAAATAGAGTTTAGTGCCAAATCAACCAAAAACATAAAGGTTCACGGAACTTTCGAAAGTATGAAGTTAAAGACGGATTTGCTTAAAGGAATATATGGGTATGGATTTGAAGCACCTTCTGCTATTCAGTCTCGGGCTATCATGCAGATCATAAGTGGAAAGGATGTGATAGCTCAAGCGCAGTCAGGAACAGGTAAAACAGCAACGTTTTCGATTGGGATGTTGGAAGTCATAGATACAAAGGCCAAAGATTGCCAAGCGCTAATATTGTCACCCACGAGAGAATTGGCTCAACAAATCCAGAATGTGGTGAAGCATTTAGGAGACTATATGAACATACATACCCATGCGTGTATTGGAGGGACACATGTCGGAGAAGACATCAAAAAATTACAGCAAGGACAGCAGATCGTGAGTGGAACGCCAGGCAGGGTTGTCGATATGATCAAAAGACGCAACTTGGCTACCCGTAACATCAAGATGATGATATTGGATGAAGCGGATGAGTTGATGACGAAAGGTTTCAAGGAACAGATTTACGAAATATATCGTTACTTGCCTCCTTCGGTCCAGGTCGTTGTAGTAAGTGCCACTTTATCCAGAGAGGTGATTGAGGTCACCGGTAAATTCACCACGGACCCAGTGAAAATCTTGGTCAGGCGAGACGATGTTTCATTGGAAGGCATCAAGCAGTTTCATATTCAGTGTGAAAAGGAAGACTGGAAATTTGATACTCTCTGCGACTTGTACGATTCCTTGACCATAACGCAAGCAGTAATATTTTGCAATACTAAGCTCAAGGTTAACTGGCTTGCAGACCAAATGAAGAAGGCCAATTTCACGGTGGTGGCCATGCACGGCGATATGAAACAAGACGAACGAGACTCTATAATGAATGACTTTAGGACTGGAAATTCACGGGTCTTAATTTCCACAGACGTTTGGGCTAGAGGAATCGATGTACAGCAAGTATCTCTAGTCATCAACTACGACTTACCCACTGACAAGGAAAACTACATCCACAGAATTGGGAGGTCCGGTAGGTTCGGCAGGAAAGGCGCTGCTATAAATTTAATTACTCTAGAGGATATTGAAGACTTACGTGATATAGAAAGATTCTACTCCATCCGGATCAAGGAAATGCCTGTCAACATCAACGATATTATGTGAAGCCATTTCCCGATTCATGGATCCCAAAAATAAGGGTATAGATGCATTTGTAGTGAAAAAAAAATGAAATAAAGACTACAAAACTACAGAAACAACACCAGTGGCCTCTCCATGGTCAGGCTGTACCTGTCAGATCCATCGTTCCACTGTTCTGTCGACATCGTGCTTCGGTAAGGTAGGAGGAACAACGAGTCACGTGCAAAGGGCATCTCTGAATTTTTTTTTAAAAGCACTTTTGTGTTGATCTTCTTCATAAGTAACCAATTTCTGATATTCCTCATATAGAACCAAGTAACTTGTCCTTACGTCCAAAATGGATGCCCAGTACATATCATCTTTGGAGGAAACTTTAAAGCAAACTTTGGTTCCAGATTCCGCCGCCATTAAACAAGCTTCAACGAAGTTGACCAAGGAATTCTACACGAGCCCTTTAGCATTACCATCGCTATTACACATTTTGCAAAACTCTCAAGATGACCAATTGAAACAATTATCTGCCGTTGAGGCCAGAAAATTGGTTATGACGAAATGGGAGAGTGTCGATGCTTCGTTAAAGCCGCAAATTAGAGAATCGATGTTGAAGAACACATTCACCCAGCCATCTAAGCTCATTAGACACTCCTCAGCCAGAGTTGTTGCTGCCATCGGGGAAGTGGATTTGGAAAACAATGAGTGGCAAGATTTGTTACCAATTTTGGTGAACTCCATCCAAGAGGCAGACCTCCAGACAAAGGAAATGGCAGTTTATACTTTGTACACTTTGATGGAAACTCAGGTGCCTGCCTTGGTTCCTCACGTTAGCGATTTCTTGTCTCTATTCGGTAGATTGTTGGTGGACCAATCATCCAGGGACATCAGAGTCAATGCCGTCTTGTCTTTAGATGTCGTCTCGCAGTTCATTGAAGAAGACGCAGAGATTGACAGCCTGTTGGCGAACAAATTTAGGGACACGATTCCAGGAATGGTTGCTGTCTTGAAGGAAGTTGTTAGCGATGATGACACCGAGAAAGCTAAGGATGTTTTCAATGTCTTCCACAGTTTAATCTTCCTTGATTCAAAACTCATAGGAGAACACTTAGTCAACTTAATTCAATTTGTTTCTGAAATTGCAGCCAATACTCAGTTGGATGATGAGTACAGAACGTTCGGCTTACAGTTTTTGATTTCATGTGTGTCTTTGAGAAAGTCTAAGGTTTCATCCAACAAACTAGGCCCTCAAATTACATTGATTGCTGCCAAGGTTGCCTCCGAAGAGATCGATGTTGAGGATGAGTTGGAAAATGAAGACGAAGAGAACGAAAACGAAGAAAATGTGCCTCCAACTTTAGCCTTGAGGTTAATGGCCATGCTTTCTGCCGAGTTGCCTCCTTCTCAGGTCATCAATCCATTGTTTGACAATTTGAACAATATGTTAACTTCCTCAAACGCTTTCGAAAGAAGAGCTGGATTATTGTGTATCGGTGTTGCTTCTAGTGGTGCACCAGACTTCTTTTCAACCCAAATTAATAAGATTATTCCAGCTTTAATCAATGGTTTGAAAGACTCAGAAATTATTGTAAGAGTGGCTGCATTAAGGTCTTTGTCCCAATTAACTTCTGAATTACAAGATGCTGTTGCTGAGTTTCATAAGGACTTATTGCCACTTATTATCGATATCATCGACTCGGCTACTTCCGTTATGGCTTACAAATACGCTTGTTTTGCGTTAGATGGTTTAATTGAATTCATGAGTCATGATGCAATTGCCCAATACTTGGAGCCATTGATGAATAAATTGTCCCATATGTTGCAGCAAGCTAACTCATCTTCATTAAAGTCAGCTATCGTTTCAGCCATCGGTTCCACTGCTTACGCAGGTGGTAAAGGCTTCACTCCTTACTTCAACAGTTCTATCCAATATTTAGAGCCTTTTATTACAAATGCGTCAGAAACAGAAGGTATGACTGAAGAAGACATTGAGTTGAGAGCATTGACTTTCGAAAACATTTCTACCATGGCTAGAGCTGTGGGATCTGAAGCATTTTCGGCATACGCAAAACCATTGGTTGAGGCTGCTTATAGTTCTTTGAGCTCTGAACACTCTAGAATCAGAGAATCAGGCTTTGCATTTATCTCTAATATGGCCAAAGTTTACGGCTCCGAATTTGCCGGATTCTTAGATCAAATTGTTCCCGAAATTCTCAAATGTTTAGAACAAGAAGAGTTCACATTCAATGTTGATGGGGAAGACGACCTCGAAGGGGATGAGGAAGAAGATTTGGAGAACAAGTTCAATGTCCATACTGGTATCACTATTGAAAAGGAGATTGCTTCTGTTGCCTTGTCGGAATTGGCCGCCGGAACTGGAAAAGCTTTTTCAAAGTATGTCGAGCAGTCAGTTAAAACTTTAGGTGATCAGATCGACAATTCATATGGTATGCGTGAAGCTTCTATGAATGCTTTATGGAAGATTGTGAGAGCCGTTTTCAAGGGTCAATACGGAGAAAATTTCAAGGCGCCAAAAGGCGTTCCCCAGCAGTCATATGTTGATAGCTCTATTTTGCAATTGATTCAAAAAGTTAGGGAAATAAGTATAGGTAACTTGGAAGAAGAATTCGAATTGACAATGGTCGCTTGTATTTTAGATAACTTATCAGATTCTATTCACATGTTAGGCCCTATCACCGTTGTTGACAATGCCAATGAAACCGCTTTCCTTGAGAGATTGTGTGTTCAATTGATGAACATCTTGAAAAAGGAACATCCTTGTCAAGTTGAAGATGAAGAGGGTCCTGTAGACGAGGAAGATTCCTCTGAAACTGACGCTTTATTATTTGAATCTGCTTTAGAAGTGTTGGTCAATTTGTCAGTTACCCTCGGTGGTGATTTTAACAAGATTTTTGTTTCTTTTAAGGATGTCATTTTGTCTCAAGTTAAAACGAAGTCTAAAAACAAGAGAGTTAGTGCCATTGGTGCATTGGCTGAAATATCATCTGGTTTGAAAGAGAACAACCCAGCTACTCAAGAGTTACTCGAAGTCTTTACCGACAGGTTGGCACATGACAAATCTTTGGAAGTGAAGGGTAATGCTGCTTACGGTATCGGTATTTTGGTCGAATACAGCGCTACAGACTTGTCGTCGACTTACCCAGCAATCTTGCAATTATTATTCCACTTGTTGAATAAGACCGAATCTAAGGCTGGTGATGACGACGAAGAAAGTAAAGATATTGTCAATAGGTCTTATGCCAATTCGTGTGGTTGTGTCGCTCGTATGACTTTGAAGCACCAACAAGCTGTTCCATTAGAGCACGTATTGGGTCCATTGTTGAGCCACTTGCCTTTGGAAACTGCTTTTGAAGAAAACACCCCAATTTTGCACTTGATCATGAAATTATACGAGGAAAGTAATGAACTCATAATCAACCAAACCGACAAAGTGGTCGGGATCTTGGCAAAGATTTTCACAAAAGAGTACGAAAGAATTAAGTTACTTAACGAGTCTACGCTAGGCAGAGAGGAAAATGTCGATAGAATGAAGCAGTTCCAAACCGAAGAATTGCAGCAAAAAGTTGTTCAATTGTTGAAGTTCTTGGATACAAAATACTCCGGCATTGTTTCTTCGAACGAGGTTTTAAAATCTTGTATTAGTTGATTTTTGTCAAACTCTTCCAAGCTTTCGAGCTTTTGTCACCCCTCTTGTACTTTACTCCTGTTTACAATATATGTTTGAGCATTGTTAACTCGTTTGTAGGTGTCAGTGCCTGTCAAAAATCAAAGTGAGGCGCGAATCTCAAAATTGCCTAATTTGGACGAGATATGGAACTACCTCTTCTGTAAGTCAATGGAAAGGCCTAATACAAGGTCTTGGTACTAATTAAGTTTGGTGCCCAGCGCTGTGGAGATATATGGCATCCAATCAGAGTGCATGTAGCTGTAGGTTTGAAACGAGTTTGAGATATAAAGGAGGGAAGCCCCGAAGAAGCGATCAGAATGGTGCTAGTGGGAGGTACTTTTAACTAAATACGATATGGATAATCAGGGTAGGACACTAGCGGGACTTGCGTTTATCGCATTTGTGATTCTAATTCCTCCATTTGTATGGCATTGTCGGTGCAAAAACGTTCCTGCCATATGTTTAATGTTTTGGCTATTATTTCTTAACTTAACTGCGTTTATCAACGCATGCATATGGAGTGGAGCCAATTTTGATCAAGAGTGGAACGGGAAAGGATATTGTGATATCACGATGAAGCTCGAGGCAGCATCTTCTACAGGCATGGTCTGTGCAATCACCGGGTTGGCGTTCAACTTATTCATGGTGCTTTGGGCCAAATACCCCAGATTCATGAATAACGGTTCCAAGATGCAGCTTTTCGTTTCTTTGGCTGTGTGCCTTATAACACCAATTTTTATCATGTGCACCAACTATATTATCCAAGGCTCCAGGTTCGTGATAATTCGTTACAGAGGATGTGCGCTTGCTTATGCCCCATCGCCAGTGACATTGGCCCTTTTGTCGATGTGGACTTTGATTTGGGCAGTCGTTGCAGTAGTGTTTTCAACTCTAACTTTAGTCAGCTATTTCAGGAAAAGAAAGGATGTGAAAGACATACTAAGATGCACAAACTCAGGCTTAAACTTAAGAAGATTTGCAAGATTATTAATTTTTTGCTTCTTAGTCAATCTTGTGTTGGTTCCAGTGGCCGTTTATATGTTCATCACTGACTACAATACATTCAAAGGGACATTCAATTGGTCAGAGGTGCACGGGAAGCACTGGAATGATATACTTTTTGGTGATTTCGGTTTAGGCACCGTATATGATAAGTGGATCAACATTGCGTTATCGGCTATTAGCTTTGTATTATTCGGATTGGGATCAGACGCTTTACTCATGTACAAGAAAGCTCTACGGGCCATCGGCTTCAAGAGGTTCTTCGACGATCCTTATCGGGCAGATTCTTCTCACCTAGAGATGTTAACAAAGAACAATAGCCCAACTAGTTTCACTCTTTCAAAAATGTCGACTCAGACGAAGGTCAATAGTCACAGATCCCAGAATAGCAAGCCGATGTATCCTTTCAAAGAGGAATTCAATAATATAATCGATGATGAAACTTTCGCTGGATCGTCGAGGCTGGGAGGAAGTTCTTCTCTCGGAAACACCGATGACCTCGAAAAAGCCTTACCTTCACCTCAGAGCATTACAGATTGCTTCAACAAAGATGAAGTAGCTTCGAAAGGAGAATTGAACCATATAATTAATCAATCAATTAATGATGCTGACGGCTTCGACTACAATTATCGAGTCAAACGGAATTAATGGTATTAAAGGTGTAATTGTATTTCACTTCTTCATATGGTATTCTAGTACATGTATGCCTTCTTCTATTTATAGTTTGCAATTAATTCATTAAACTTAGCTTCGAAAGCTCTCGAGTTCACCTTTCCTTGTGTTTCTCTCATGGCCAACCCAACTAAGTATTTCATTGACTTTGATTTGCCGTCAATTATCTTATTGACCACGTCGGGATTGGCTTCTATTATATCAACACAAACCTCTTCAACTGCTCCATCTAGTTCGCTCGGATCGACATCTTTCACTTTGCCCAAATCATACTTCTCTATTAATTCTTTTATGCTCATACTTTTATTGTCGGGAGATTTAACCATCTGCGCTAGTAACAACTTTGCCGAAGTTGTGGTGATATCGTCATTTATTACCATGAGTACCAAGTCTGCTAATTTCTCTGGAGGTATCAAGGATAAGTTCAAGGGTATATCGAACTTACTGAAGGCGCCGATTAGCTCATGCACAAGCCAGTTATTAGCGTACTTTTGACTTTTGTTATTTTGGCCCACGATTATGCCGAACAACTGATAATAGTAGCCCAAAAGGTCCTTGCTGTCGAGTAAAAATCGGGCATGCTTGTTTTCTAAATTATAAGGACTAGAGGTTAATCTCTCGAGTATTTGCTCAGGGAACTCAGGGAGGGCATCGTTAATTTGGCTGGCAATGCTGGGGTCTAAATGCACAGCCGGGAGTTCAGCGTCAGGCATATATCTGTAATCCACCGCATCGGATTTTGTTCTTAGTCTTACGGTTTCTTTACCATTCCACCCCCTAGTCTCTTGCTCGACCTGTAAATTCAGCTTTAGAAGATCAATCTGTCTTCTGTACTCATATTTCAAGGCACTAGAAATTTCACTGGTACTACCCAAGTTCTTAATTTCAACCCTATCACCTCCATTGACGCTTATGTTGACGTCGACTCGAATAGCTCCGGTTTCCAAATCTCCCGTACATATATCTAGATGCTTCACCAAGCTTTGATATTTTTTGACAAATGCCCTGATTTGGGCAATGTCTTCAAAATCAGGCTTTGTCACAAGCTCGATCAATGGAATGTTTGCCCTGTTAAAGTCGATCTTCACCAGTTGGTCGAATTGATCGTAACTGCTTCTGCCTGTATCCTGTTCAAGCTGGATTTGCTCGATATTGATTATTTTGTGAGGCTCTGTTATTTCGTCAAATTTGTTGTTCAATTTTAGGTATCCATTGACTGCTAGTGGGTGATAATGCTGTGTTAGTTGATAGCCCATCGGCTGGTCAGGGTAAAAATAGTGCTTTCTATCGAAATTCAGGTACGGCTGAATATCACAATTCAACGCTACGGCGGCCTTTAATGCCAAATATAAAGCCTCAGGATTGAGTTTTGGCATGGACCCTGGCAACCCGCAATCGAAATAGCTCACTCTGCTGTTGGGCTTGGAGTCAAAGCTGGTGGGCGACAA
Organism: Debaryomyces robertsiae; assembly: GCA_030566065.1. Classification (NCBI taxonomy): domain Eukaryota; kingdom Fungi; phylum Ascomycota; class Pichiomycetes; order Serinales; family Debaryomycetaceae; genus Debaryomyces; species Debaryomyces robertsiae. Next base: position 663,700 of record JAJMHL010000005.1, read on the forward strand.
CGAGAACAACTTATAAACTGTCTTGAGCTGCGTATGTATCTCCAACCCACACTTTAGATGGTAATCGGGGTCAACCTTGAACCGCGAAGCCCGCAACTGCTTCGAATAGTGTAAGGCCCTCTTGAACGTTATCATTGTCGCTTCACAGAAGAAAAGAGTTATAGTAGTTAAGAAACGGTTTTATGAAAAATCTGTATCTATCGGTCTATATGCAGAAACAAAGACGGTAGGGTACTGTTTTGGCCGACTTTAGGACGAGGACAAGGTATGAAGTGGAACGAGTGGTATGGTGATATACGGGGCTATTGAATGTATCTTGGGAGGCTTGAGCAAGGAAAATATAGGTTGTTGCTTTTGTTCGTAGACGAATAGTAGTCAAAGTGCATTTCGCAGCATTGGCCGAGGGGTTCCAGGATGATACCCAGAAATACAGAGTTGCAGCAATGCTGCCAGAATGAATATGAAATTACTCAGCTAGCTCAATGGAGCCTCTTGCAATCTGGAAGAGTACTTTTTACCCGTGAAATGACATCGAGCCAAGTCGATGTCCATTGGTCCACCTTTCCCTTCGCAGCAATTGCCGAACTTTACACGGCAGACTTGCGCCAAAATGTTGGTCTATTGCCTTCAAAACGGTTTCCGCAACTTCCAGGTCAAGAGAGATTAACTGTCATTTATTCCTTGGCTACTTAAAGACACCTACCTTTCTCTCGATGCCTGGTTGTTTCCGAACCTCCATCGTAACCGAAACCTGCTCTAAAACAGCCAAAAAAGACGCCAAAGCTCCCCAAAAAACCTTCGATTTTGTCCAATGCCCTCTTACGACCCGCAACAATCTTCCTTGGGGCTCACAGGCCCTCCTACCACCAGTAAACTGTCAAAATCTACTTCATCATAGTCCAACCGGTTCAATTGACACGCGCACGACAACCCCCCTCCCCCAACCCTCCTCCCTAATTGATAAGATAACAACTATTATAACTATTTCTCCAGTTCTATCAACAAACACTTGAATTCAGTAATAAGTGACACAAGAGCTAAAGCGGGAAACAATTAAAGAGACTTGTAAGTATGAGTTACCAGACACGAAAAAAAACGGGGGCAGAATGATGAAAATAGGGGCAGTTGACAGTTGAAGGTGATCCCTATCGATTGCCACTGCGAAGAGGTGTCAGACGGATGAAACGAAATATTGGTTTGAAATAGTTTGAGTATAGTACTAACGGATATAAGAATAACATGAGGTCGCAGTTTAAAGACGAGCATCCATTTGGTAAGTACGATTGTAGGAGAAATCATGGAAAGTGTTTGTGGACAAAACATGGTACTAACACCAACAGAAAAGAGAAAAGCGGAGGCAGCTCGGATTACGCAGAGGTTCAACGACAGGCTTCCAGTGATCTGCGAAAAGGCAGAGAACTCGGACATCCAGGAGATCGACAAGCGTAAGTACTTGGTGCCCGGAGATTTATCAGTGGGGCAGTTTATGTACGTGATCAGGAAGAGAATCAAGTTGCCCAGTGAAAAGGCGATTTTTATTTTCATTAACGACATTCTTCCACCCACATCTGCATTAATGAGAACGATTTACGAAGAGCATAAGGATGAGGACGGGTTCTTGTATGTGTTATATTCTGGGGAGAACACGTTTGGCGGGCCCGAAACGAAACAGTTGGACATAAGTGAATTAGATTTAGAATTTGGCTCCGCTGAGTGATAGGTGCCACCGCTACTATCACCACTTTTACTGTCAATGGTGCTGCGATGGCGTATTATGGCATGGCTTTATTTATCTAGTATGTGTTGAGAATGTTTCTAGGGTTAGTATATGTTTATTTCTGTTTAATGATTATGGCTCTTTAATTACTGGGCTCCGGTAGTAGGCTCACTAGTTTGCACGTACGATATATTGGTGGTCCCATCTGCCTTGGACTCATGCCAGATTAGCAATTGTCACCGGTCCATCAGGTTCATATATAAAATCAATACCATATTTAGTTAACTCGTCCTGCTTGTAACCTTTCAAAAGCCGATAAATCTCCTGCCCCACCATGGTGCTATCATCTACATTTAGTGTATCGAGCCGGGTCCGTTTCCTGATAACGTCATATATGCGGTCCAAATCGCCAAACTCGATTGCAAGCCCATAAAACAATGTCGAATATTCATGTTTTACCTTACTAGCTAAATCTGTTTCAATAAAACTTTTATACTGCTTCATCAATTGTCGTAATTTGCCATTCATTACATCGGCCTCTTGGGGTGTTTCGGGGATGTATTGAGGCTGGAACATCACAAGACACCCAGAAATTGGGTGCTGATCGCCCATAAGTACATGTTCTTCTTGAATATGGCAGCTTATGGGCAATATTAACAACAAGAGGTATATCCACTTCATTTCGGCTAGAAAAACTTACCAGACTCTCGTCGCTTCCTTTGTTGCTACGTGCGATTTTCATTTAGCATCAAGGGAGTGATTTAGGTGCAAAACTCTTCTTATAGGTACATCAAGAGACTTGGTTATCGACATCCTTAAGGCTATATAGCATTGCTATCGGATCCATTGCTACATATAAGCTGGACAACTGCGTGTAGAGCTTAGGTTAGGGAATTTCTGCGTAGGTGGATTCTTTCATAGTGGAACCAAAGCCAGTTCTACAAATGACTACCAGAACTTGTGTAGCCCTGGAGGTTCAATGACAGAGTATGAGCCAAATGCAGACTATAGAGTTAGAAGATTTACCTACGGAGGTCGAAAGATGTAGGTCTTCACACATACATAACTCCGGACTACTCGAGAAAGAACTCCGAATATGAATTCTTGTGCATTGTATTCTCGGTACTTTTCTGTACCCCTTACATGCGTGGAACTGAAACCCTCCACTCCTCCTCAACGTCCGGTATTCTCTGTGGTTTCAATTATATAAAGGTTGTGGGAAGGCAGTTGCCAGCCCTATTCGCTTGACTCTGTTGGCATCATGTCTCCCAGTGTCTCGTCCAGGCGCAGTGGTGCAGCACAACCAGTATAGACTGACAGGACCACTGCAAAACCACTGCAAGGCCCCCGCATCACCATCAGTGCCATCGCAATATCCCAAAGCGCCACAATTCTACTCCAAAGCCCTTGCCTGCCTCGATATAGCCGCTTTCCGTCAATTATAGAACCTACAGACCTATCTCTTCGCTTACATAACGTACAAGCTCCAGCTAGTCTACGGAATAATCTTGGTCCTGGGCTCTATACAGACAAAAACTCCCGTCTTGTGCTCCCTGTACCTTCTGCAACAGTCTACGGCATTTTCATCCATATAGATCACGCTACAAACCACCCTGGAAACTATGAATGACAATTTTTCAATCGGACCGAAATCATCCCAAAAATTTTTCAGTATTTATGTCCCAGTCTGAGACATCCGTTGGGACCAGCACCTAAACGCAATTTTCAGGCACAACAAACTACTTAAAAACCTCGCAAGTGGTACATAGCAGCTGACCCATACGGTTGTAGTGTATGAGATTCAACTATCGTTTCAGATGGAACGGGGGCTATACCTGTGCATGAGGAAGAGATCGCACATTATTGTTCTAGTAGTGAAACCGTTACTATTTTTAAACATAAACGTCAAGGTGTTTATAAACACGTTATAATCATGTAAACATCAGGCACAAGCCCTCAAACGGTCATGGGTCAGTATCATCATTGTTGGAGAGGCTTGGGGCCCGTAATATATTTGTAACAGTAGAAAAAGAAGTCATGAAACCATTTGTAGGGGCTGAAAAGTATACGCGTAATAGTCTGCTACAAAGATTTTACTTCAGCCTTCTTTACCAAATTTATAATTAGATTTATTTTAGACAGTTCCAGAAAGCATGAGTAATTATAATCGTGGGGGGCGGTTGCCCAATGCGTATGGAGAAGATGACGATGATTCTTTGAATGAATATTTAAATCACCAGCAGTCAGGCACATATAGCTACAACCCTCGATACGACAGTGGCAGAAGAATGCCGAGCGATAATTCGATAAATTTCCAACAGCCGGCACCGACGTACAACAACCAGGCGACAGACGAATATGAGGAATACGGGAGCTACTACCACGATGACGAGTTCGAAAGGCCGTCTAATATATTCAACACGCACAACGCACCAGTACCCCCAAACATGGGGCCGTTACCGCAAAGTGAGGATCCGTTCGACACCAGACCTTTTGAAAATGATTCGGAAGAACACAACTACGAGATGAACCAATTCCACGATTTTGGGTACACAGGGACCACCCAGGGCAATTTCGACCAGGCATTTGTTCCTAATGTGTACGACGACGAAGAAGAACGAGATTTCGATCAGCGAATCCAGTACAATCAGTTTGAAGGCGATACATACGACTTGAACACGGTACAGGTATTGAACAAGGCTCCGACCGAGGGGGAGTTGGTGGACATTCCACAATCTCCATTTGGCGATGAGAATGCAGAACTACCCGAACCTCCGGAAGAAGGAGAAGAAGAAATAAGGTCCAAACCCCAAATTGGTATAGCGTCCGGGCTCAACGGTCATTTGGTGTTGGATTGCCCTGTGGCATCGGAGTTGTTGAGAAAGTTCCCTGACTATAGATATGCGGAAAAGGACAATGGTTTATCCAGAGAATTTGCATACATGAGATATACCGCCGTGACGTGCGGCCCTTCAAACTTTTATAGAGACGGATATATCTTGCGTCCTGTCCACTATCCAGTTCCTCGTCAGACGGAATTAATGATCGTCGTCACTATGTACAATGAAGATGACATACTTTTAGCTAAGACATTGAAGGGTGTTTTCAAAAACATTAAGCACTTGGAATCGAGAACCAGATCGCCTGTTTGGGGGAGAAATTCCTGGAAGAAAGTTGTGGTATGTATCGTGAGCGACGGCAGATCTAAGATTAATGAAAGAGCCCAGGCCTTGCTTGCTGGCTTAGGTGTATATCAAGACGGTTTAGCTAAGAGTAGGGTTGATGATAAGAAGGTGCAGGCCCACATATATGAATACACTACTAGAGTAGGTATTTCTAGTGTCGATGATACTGTCAAATTGACTACTGAAAAGATCGTCCCCGTCCAATTGTTGTTTTGTTTGAAAGAGAACAATGCTAAAAAAATCAATTCCCACAGATGGTGTTTCCAAGCTTTAGGTCAAGTGTTGGACCCCAGAATTGTCATCTTGTTGGACGCAGGTACACAGCCATCAGGAAAAGCGTTATATCACTTGTGGAAAGAATTTGACAGAGATTCCCAAGTTGCTGGTGCCTGTGGTGAGATCAAGGCCGCATTGAAAAAGAGACAGGTTGCTACTAATCCTTTAGTCTATGGGCAAAATTTCGAATACAAGATTTCGAACATTCTTGATAAACCAACTGAGTCTGTTTTTGGCTTTATTTCCGTCTTGCCTGGTGCATTTTCGGCCTATAGATATGTGGCTTTACAAAATGACATTAATGGCAAGGGACCATTGGAGAAGTATTTCAAGGGTGAATTTTTGCACGGAAGCGGAGAAATTGACCCTAACGACGACGAATACCAGTTAAAGAAGGCAGAAATGAAAGACGAGGCAGGTATCTTCACTTCGAATATGTATTTGGCCGAAGACAGAATTTTATGTTACGAATTGGTGGCTAAGAGGGGCTGCTCATGGTTGTTGCGTTATTGTAGGACGGCTTCAGCAGAGACAGATGTTCCCCAAGGTTTGGCGGAGTTTATTTTGCAAAGAAGAAGATGGTTGAATGGTTCGTTCTTTGCAGCTATTTATTCGTTAGCCCATTTCCCGAAGCTCTGGACCTCTTCTCACTCAATTGGCAGGAAACTCTGTCTTCATATCGAATTTTGCTATCAGTTTCTTAACCTTATTGTCTCGTGGTTTTCGATAGGTTCATACTTTTTGGTCTTCAGAATATTGACCACATCGTTATCGGATCCGGCTATGCATTTTGCCCCCGGTAAAATCTTGTCCGTGATTTTCTTGTGGCTATATCTCGCTTCCATAGTAACCACATTTGTTTTGAGTTTTGGCAACAAACCTAAAGGTACTGAAAAGTTCTACGTGGTAATTGTTATTTTCTTTGCAATATTGATGGCCTACATGATTTTTGCTGCTATTTTCATGGCAGTGAATTCTATCCAGCTGATCTACGATGCCCATACAAAGATAACAGTAGGGTTATTCTTCAAAAATGAAGAATTCAGGGACTTAGTCGTGGCTACTTCATCCACTTATGCCTTATATTTTGTCGCTTCATTCCTTTATTTTGAACCATGGCATATGTTCACGTCGTTCGTTCAGTACATCCTTCTCTCGCCCGCATATATCAATGTGTTGAATATCTATGCGTTCTGTAACATTGATGATATTTCCTGGGGCACAAAGGGCGATACGGGGGCTTCGGATTTGGGTTCGGCCAAGGTTAGAGAAGACGGTACTTTCGATGTCAATATCCCTATATTGAAAGAAGAAATAAACCAGTCATATTTGAATCAGCTTGAAAAAATTAAGAAGCCAATGGAGGTTTCCTCAGTGAAACCGGAAACCAGCAGCGAAGACTACTATGCATTTATTAGATCCATGACGGTTTTAATATGGATGTTTTCGAACTTTGTGATTATAGCCCTCGTTCTTGAAACTGGTGGCTTCAACCAATTCACCAAGAATACAAAAGACACCAAGAGTTCGAGGTCTCAAATCTTCTTGACTGTTATTTTATGGATGGTGGCTTTCATGGCTCTATTCAGATTTATTGGCTGTGTATTATATTTGTTACAGAGATTTGTAAGAAAGTTCAGGCATTCGCCTTCGAGAAAATAGAATACTTAATTAGGGTTAATATATACATACTGTGCATTCTTCAGAACCCAGCATTGGCATCAAAATGGTTCCATGTTAACCTTTCACTAAGAAGCTCCAAAACGGGTAGGTGAAAAAGCGCGTTTATTTATCGGTACTAATTCTTATTTACTATGAACAAACCAAGTCTACACAAGTATGGACATACAATGAATAAGGGTAGACGAAGAAGCAATGAGGTGGCAATACAGCTAGGGGAGCCTTTACCTTTACCTTATAAAGTGGGAGGAAATTCAAACATCAAAGATGAGGATGAGACTGCAGTTGAGACTGGACATAATTCGAAGATAGTACCAGAAATGGTTCCATATCATAGAATTATAGGCAATAATCTGCAAGGAGAAGGCATATATAAAGACACTTTGAAAAATAGAGCCAAGACTATAAACCTCTCGAAGCCGAGGCCCATTCCAATACGAAGAAATTACATGAATACCAGGCCTGTGTTCAATGAAACAAGGCCAGACCAGGTGTACGATCAGGCAAAGCAGCTCGAATTAGTAGACTCCATACAGACGAAATTAGAAAAAGCGAGGCTGGTAGTGTCTGCAAAGCGACTAGATGAAGATTTTGCTACATTCCAACAATTTGACGATTATCTCTCCGGAATACTAAGAGAGCATATACAAGAAAACGCAGTGGTCAAGGAGAATATCACAGCTTTGCACGAGCCAACCATTCTTGAGGAGTTGGAAAAGTTGCAGCAAGCATCACACACTGGCCATACCGTAAAGTACGTACTACTAGTTGTTGGGATCATCATATTTTTGATATCTTCGTTTGTGGTTTCAGGACTAAACTACGAATATTGTTACTATTTTTGCTAAAACACTGTACACTAATTGTTAATCTATGTATTATATCTGTATTCTAATATACAAGGGACTATTTACAAACACTATTCGTCATAATCATTTCTGGGAGGAGCGGAGCTTTCACTTCTCAAGTACAAGTCGATAGCGGTAGAGAAAACGGCGAACCCAGCACACCCAATTAAGGCTGCCTGTGGACCTGCTTTTATGGCCAATCCACCTCCCGTGATGCACCCAGCACTGACCCCGTTATAAATATCATGTTTGGCTCTCAAACTTTCGATGGAACACTCAACCCCAGAGTACACCAAACCGATGTACCCAAAGTTCTTTGCCGATGAATAGGTCCGTTTCCCCATGTCCGCAAACTGGATTTTCATTTGTTGCTTGAAGGGGAGATCACGAATGCTGTTCACCTCGCTTGTGCCAATTGGCACGTCGTATGCCATAGACGCCATAAATAACCCAAAAAAGCCCCCCAAAAAGAACCCCGACACCCCTGCCATAGTCGTTTTTCCCGGGCACGATTGCATGAACTCCACCATCCTCTTGGCTCCTTCTTCCGCCTGCTCTTGTGGAGTCATTTCGGCAAACGATTTTTTATCATCAGAGGGAGAATACACACCAAACATTTTCCTGTAATTTTCCTGAGTGCCAATGTAAGTGTTTGAAACTATCAGCTATCTCACCGAAGTTATAAACAAGGTCCTATCGCTGAAAACGCTGGAATATCACTAAAAAGTCGAATTTGAAAAATCGATAAAAAAATTATCGACTAATGTCGCATCTACTTTAAATAGACATAGGGGAAGGGATAGATAATACTCTTAGTATTGCCTTTAACATGATATTAGATTGATATTAGAGCCTATTTAGATGTAGAAATAATTACCACCGAGAGAGAAATTTAGACTTTTCCTCGATGAGCTGCTCATTGATATCCCCGGCCGCAATGGCACTTTTGAGTCGTCTGACCAAGTCTGGGGTGATGTCGATTTTGCCGTTGGTGTCCTTGTAGAGCTGGCGAATTACCCGATTCAAGTCGTAGGATGTATCTGAATCGGCCGTGTTCAAAAGCAACTGAGCTCCCTTGACAGTGTTTTTTGAATGGACCCGTACCACGAACCTGGTGGTCGCGCAGTCTGTCTCGGCCGTGGTTTCGACGAACCTGATATGCCAGTGTTCATCTGCCTGCTCGAGAACACACCGCTTGCCGTTGCAGGAGATGCTCCACCATGGCTCGGTGTGCTCCAAGCGCTTGTTTTCCACATCGACCCTATGGAAGCTAAATATCTCGCTATCCCCAATGGCATGCTTCAACACCCCGTCTGTCGACAAATACTTGTTGTGGTGTGACTTCAACGCAAACCGATGGGTGCCGGTCTTGTCGAGCCGCGACTTTTCGAACTGGTTGATAGGGACGAGTCTCCACACCTGTTTCACACTCACAGGCTCGCATTTATGTATTTGCTCATACTCATGACCCCCAAAGAAATTCACAGTATCGTCCACGATATCAACTTTTTCGCCCACTGTGATTCCGTCTTTCTCGGCCTCCACTACCATCACCGCCCCCAGACCTGCTGCCAAAATGCACGGACCCTTTAAGTCTTCCATCACCTGTGCGGTACTCCATCCCTCTAAGCTGGGATTTGATCCTGGGGCCTGCGGCTGCTGCTTTTTGGCCTCTGACTCACCTTCATGCCTCTGATGCTTATCCTGCTTATCCTCACTCTTCCTTTTCTTGGGTTTGTCTCCCTTAAACCGCAATTTCCCCATATTTCACATTTATTCATATTTATGTCCCAATCTGTTGATGCTCATCGCATAATTTTTCACCAGCATTGCTTCCCCCTAATTAACCAGTGCTTCTCCTATTCAAGGTAAAATCATGTACATGTGCCAGCCGCTAGCGCACTATGAACCTTCTTCCCCCCATTCCGGGCCCATATCGAAAGAGGTCGTTGGCACCCCCCTGTTGCTCCATAATATGGTGATAAAAGAAATAATAGGTATCGTGACCCTTATGGTGGAGTGAGTAACAATTACGAGGGGATTATTATCACTTAATTCCCTAAGGGGAGTACCACCATCGGGGATGCAGTTTCCGTGAGCCATGATATATAAGGCGTTGTAGAAGGGAGTCAAGACGTTGTAGACAGGGTATTACAATTGTAGCTAAATACAAGTGAGTAATAAGGAAGTAGTAAACAGAATACGAACAACACAAGATGACAAAGAAGGAGAAGACCAAGAAGCAAGCATTAAGTCTCGACTTGGACAACTGCGAGCGGTTGATGCACTTGAAGGAGATCCCAAAGTCCAGGTCGTCTTCGATTACTTCTATCGAGTCGGACGGGTCGATTCAATCGGTGTTGAAACCACCACCAATGAGGGACTTTGACGATCTAATTGCGTTTGAAAGCTTCATTCGGGATGAAACATGGGACAACGACTTTGATTACTGCCATGCCCACTTGTCGTACTACCCTCCTTTCATCACCAAAGAAGTGCACGGTAACTTGGATAAAATCAAGCCAACCATGAACAAAAAGTCCCGTAAGTTCAAGAGGAATTTACAGCACCACATCAAGAAGCACTTGATGCCCGACATGGAGAAGTGCTGTGGGTTCCAAATGGATTTCAACAAAATTGGAGTAGAAGAAACCCCCACCATGCTAAGATGGAGATTTGAAGATTGCAGTGACCACGGCTTCACCAAAGAGGAAGAAGACGAGTTTGATAGACACTGGAGACTAGAATTAGAGGTTCGCTGCAACAACGAGAACCCCTTGGTGGAAATTGATTATAAAGCCATTCCCATCTAGGGCGCCAGCCGCTCGTCCTCGGTAGCAGATTAATGGTTTGCTTTTAATATGTAATGTGATATGTTTAGGCTTATGAATTGACGAATTGATGTTTGTATTCAGCTGTTGTAGTCAATAATGTGGAGTAATTGCTTGTTTCTGTGGTCAAAGAGTTCCATCAACTGCATGCTGGTGGCCTGGCCATGGTTACTGCCCATATTATCCAACCCCTTCATGTGAGAGTCTGATGTTTCGATGTTAATCACTTTGCTGTGCTCCGAAGTGCTCTTCCTGACGTCGATATGTACCACTTGGTGTACATCTTCGTCCGATATGTTGTACTGGGTGGTATTTTTCACCTCTTCGTTTTCCATGTCAAGAATGATGATTTTCTTGACATCTGCCCGCAGACTACTTATTTCGTTCACGATGTGCTCGTTGAGGTATCGGGTGTCTGCTATGTCTTCTTTAAACACATATCTGACGAGAGGCTTGACCGTACGAGCTTCGATAACTTTGAGGTCATTGGTACTACCGTGGACGCTTTCGGGTCCGCTATTCGAGATTTGCTGTTTGATGCTGTCAGACACATCAGACTTGTCTATTAGATGTACTATATATGGTTTCATCGTCTGTTATCTGGTTATTGCTTCCTTTGGGACTTGAATATAGCAATTATTTCACCAGTTGATATTCGCATTATGACCGAGCCAAACTATCATAGGCAGGACTAACATTTACGTAGTCGTTCAAGTACACCGAGAGATGATCGGACACGAAGTCAAGAAAGTCCTTGCTTTGTTTAACAAGCACGCCAATACTGACGGCGTCCATGGAAGTCTGAGCGATCAATCCGGGGAGCGAGACAAAGAGCCTCAATAAATGCTCGACCCCGTAGACCTGGGAAGGCCGCAACGCGGGGCCATGGCTCTTAAGTAACTCCAAGTACTGGAGCCGCTCAAACTTGTAGAGCAACATTAACCCGAGACACCGACTGAAATATACCTCGAGTCCCAGCACGATTTCTGTGATTACGTCCATGGCCTCAGGGCTGGTGTGTTGATCTCGTTTATGCTGCAAGTAATCCTCGAGTATCGTCGATACCGGGCGCGAGCTGGGCACATCAAGTATCTTACGGTCTTTGGTGATAAACTCCCAGTCGTCTACCAAAATATATTTCAATTCGGGCTTCACCACAATCGATATCTCGTGGGTCCGGTTGGCATCGGTTTTCTTCTTCTTGGGAGGCCCTGGCGCCGCCGTGGCAGCCGATTGGGGCCCTCGTTTGCGCCCCGGACCCGCACCTTCCACCTTCGGCCTCGGCTTGGGCTTCGGCTTCTTCATCATCTCTTTCAACTCCTTCAGCACTCGCACATTGACGTCGTTATACTCCAAAATTCTTTCTGGCGGAACCCACTCGTCCCACTTGTTTTTCCACCCCTTGTAATGTACAAAGTACGCCATCCCGTGGTAGTACTCTTCCGGCAAATTGCTGCCCTCCACTGGCTCATGCTTTCCCTCGTGGTCCTCAATAAACGTCTTGTTCTTCTCGTGTACCTTCATCACTTTAGCTTCATATATTAGCGGCCCATGATAAGCTAAAACTTTCTCGTTTGCCTTGAACTCTCGGATTGGCTCGCTGCTACCTTCGCTCTGCTCCATCTGGTCCTAGCTGCCTTCTATACCCTACTTTTCTAGCTGGTGCTGGAATAGTTCCATAATAAAGCACTGCACGTAAAGAAAATGGTCAGAAAACTCGTCAGCGGGAAAAAATTGCTCCAACAAAGAGACTTATACACCACAACAATCCGGTAGATTGACGATTACTAGGGGATATTGGACCATAGAGAAAGTAGCAGAGACGACCGAAGCAGAAAGAATCGATAGAAGTTAGATTGAGATTAATTGAACCGGTATAGGTCATTATATTGCCAAAAGAAACAACAACGTCCGCAGATAAAAATTTGAGAGGAAAGACACGATGGCACAGGCTAACGCATCGATCATGGTGGGAGTCCACTACAAAGTCGGGAAAAAGATTGGAGAAGGCTCGTTTGGGATAATATTCGAAGGGGTGAACTTGTTGAACAACCAGCAGGTTGCAATCAAGTTTGAGCCACGGAAATGTGAGGCGCCCCAGCTTCGAGACGAATATAGGTCGTATCGGATCTTGAGTGGGAGTGAAGGGATACCGCAGGCGTATTTCTTTGGCCAGGAAGGGGTACACAACATTTTGGTGATCGACCTCTTGGGACCGTCGCTCGAAGACTTGTTTGACTGGTGCGGGCGTAAGTTTCTGGCCAAGACGGTGATTCAGGTAGCGAAGCAGATGGTGCGTCGGGTCGAGTCAATTCACGAGAACAATTTGATCTATCGGGACATCAAGCCGGACAATTTTTTGATCGGCAAGCCTGGTACTCCCCAGGCGAACCAGGTTTACGTGGTGGACTTTGGCATGGCCAAACAGTACCGGGATCCCAAGTCTAAGATGCATATACCATATAGGGAAAAGAAGGCGTTGAGTGGTACTGCTCGCTACATGTCCATCAACACGCATCTTGGCCGCGAGCAGCTGAGGCGAGACGACTTGGAAAGTTTGGGCCATGTGTTTCTCTACTTTTTGAAAGGATCGTTGCCGTGGCAGGGGTTGAAAGCTCCCACCAACAAACAGAAGTACGAGAAGATCGGCCAGAAAAAACAGGCAACTTCCATCAACGAATTATGCTATGGGTTACCTATTCAGTTTGCTCAATATCTTTCCTATGTCCGAGGATTGAAGTTTGATGAAGAGCCCGACTACAATTACTTGGTCACGTTAATGGATAAGGCTCTTGTTTCCATCGATGCCTCTGAAGATGGCCATTATGACTGGATGGATTTGAATAATGGCAACGGCTGGGACGCTGCATTGAATAAAAAGGCCAATCTTCACGGGTATGGGAACCCTCATCCGCCTCAGCACACCAGCCAAAATCAACTACACAGCAAGCATAGAAAGTCGGCCAACTCTCCCTCCCAGAACCGGTCGCAGCGCACCAGTCGCAACCAACCGGCCCCAGTAAAGAATTCTAGAACAAAGTCATTGACGTATGGCAACTACAATTCTATATCTCAAGACAAAAACCGACAGTTCCTCAACCAAAACAATCCCCAAAACAGTCAAAGTCAGTATCAGAGCGGGTTGGTGCCCGTAAGGGACGACGGAGACTTGCATTCAGATACATCCAGCTTTAACGAACGAAGGCAGAAGCAAAGGGGATGGTTGCGAAGCTTACTATGCTGCTTCTGATCACCTCACTTGTATTCTTTAGACCTCGCGACAATATATGCTCCTAGTGTTCTGCTCTTGTCATGCTGGCGGTTAATGGCTAGTACCATAATCGAGCTTTCGTTATTGCATTTCTTGTTCATTGTTCCCCTTGTGTCAATAGTGCCGTGTATTATAACTTGTAACAGTTCAACATATCAGGTCGCAAGACTACGAAATTTTGTTGGTTCATGATATTAATTATATTAACCTAAACTCATAAGCTATATCTCATCTCCATATATACCCAAATTATACCCTACAAGTCGTAAAATCGTCCCAGTCGTTTCCAGTATTACCAAACGCACAGTTAATTCAAAAGAATACAATTACTCCATGACAGTCGGATAGTTAGGTGTCGCTAACGTCTGATGCCGAGGAACCCATTCTGGATCTGGGCTGTACGTGCTCCCCTTCTCCCATCACCGAGCTCAAACGAGGCCTGGGATCCTCTGGCGGATCAGTAAGTGATCCAATGCTGTTCAACCGTTCTTTTTCCTTTTGTCTATCCAAACTTTTCTCCGTGGGCAACCAATACTTGTTGTTAGTTGAATTTTCGTGGAAACTATAAAATCTCCCTGTATTCACTTGAGAAGACCCCTGGTAGTGGTGATTGGACTTACCACCACGCATGGAAGTCCCAATCCTGTTGAAAAAATTGTCAAATAAGTCTGGCATTATTGTATTACTTTGGTTAAATATGGCCAATTACGCCATCCTGAATAGTAAGCGTAGATATCCCTTATATATATTTCTATCCCCACCTGTCATCAATAATTGCTTCACAATTATCCACACTCCCTACTACGAGGGGAGTGGCGATTATTAAGGTCTAGGGCTACAATTACTAAGTAATCACTTAAACTCCTAAGCGATACGTTTTGGGTGGAGATTTGGTTACGGACGCATATGAGGAGTTTGCTCCGACAGATAGGTTGGCATAGAGCTTTGAACGCAAACCCTATTATAATCTAGATTAGACAGTATATATATGGGCTCATAGAAAGCAAACATAAACAAGGGGCAAAAATAGAAAGGCCCATAGGCCCATAGGCACTAATTAGATATAAATATAAAAGTATCAGCATAATATAATAAACCTAAACGCAAATATTGATTAAAGCAAGCGATAAACGTAGACGTAGTGTGACAACGCCCAGCTAGATATACAGGGATTGGAAGAAAGAAAAATTTCACAGAAAGGAACGTTCACTCCTGCCCGAACCCAACGGTTTCTTCCACGGCTAACGATAACTTTTGCTTCAAACTATCATAGTTTGTGTAAGGAGGCAAATCAACTCTGTTGAAACAGGTGTGGGACTTTGGTAGTTGCATGGCCTCACCTGCCTTTTCGATTGTGAAACGTCTGGGCCCGTCAGACCCTTGCAAGTCTTTGAAACCATTGACGGGGATTCTAGAAGTACCAGTGGTGAACTGCAACAAACGGGCCTTCTGTTCGGAATCCCATTCCTTGATGCACTTCCAGAACCACTGGACGACCTGATCATTTTCTTGATACCCTCTGTAGTCGGTATGTTTCTTCCAGTCCTCGATATCGATTTCGGCTAATCCACCGATCAACAATTCCAACTCTCTTTCGTCGAATACATTGACCAACTCCTGAGGAATCAATTCGTTGAAACCGTCTATGAATGCCTTGAACTGCTCTTCCACTCTCTTGTAAATCTTCCACTCAGAGATTAACTCGACGTACTCATGCTTGTTTTGCTCCGTCACCTCGATCTCTCTGCCGTTAGGTTTCAAATCCACTTCGACAATTTCGCCAAATCTTTCATCTTCAGCACTGAAGGTCAACTCCAAGATGTCGGTGATATCATTATCACAAATCCATTTCAAAGATCTGTAAAACTCGGCATCCACACCTTCCATATCCTGCAAGACGACCTTTTTATGTAACATCATTTTGTATAAAGCACCGACAAAGAAAGCATCTAAAAATCTTCTATGGAACACACCCAATCCAACCACTCTACCGATGAACTTAAAGTAATTCAAATGCTCTGGATTGATTCCGGAATTTGGATTGATTTGCAATGTATAGTTATCATGGGAAGAATATTCGAACAAACAATAGAAAGGATTGAACATATCATGCGACAATAAGAAAAAGAATTCTCTTGAAACACCACCGTAATCCAATCCTTCTTCTCCGTCGAATTTGATCATCAACCTCTTCTTCAAATCTTCAGGCGACTGCCTCATAATCTCTTGATATGAGTCTTCGAAAATGTGGTCCCTCCTTACCTTTATATGACATTGACCAGGCAAGATTCTCAACGCTGGTTGTGATCTGAAGTATATAACCTTTCTTCTGAAATCACGTTTGTACTGAGGAACATTTTGGTCTAATGAAGATGGCAACCTTGGGTCATCCCACGTTGTTGTCTTGGTGTTGTGGTCAACGAAGTACACTCTTGCCGTGTTTGTCAACCTCATCTCCCAACCCGAAGGTAATGGGCCTAATTGACTAACTGGTTGTTGCTGAATAGTTGTGTTAGGGCCGAAAGTACGAATATATTGTTGTCTCCGAGGGTCAACCCAAGTGGTAGTTCTCGTGTTGTGATCAACAAAATATGGCCGACCTTCATTGGTGAATCTTTGCTCCCATCCAGAGGGTAACTCACCTAAGCCATTAGTGGTCGCTCCAGAAGCAGCCATCGACATGGCCGCCGCAGGACTCACGGGAGTGTTTGCGCCAGTAGAGTTGACAGTAACGCTTCCATTCGAAGAACCTTCACCGGCAGTAGGCAAAAGCGGCGATTGTGGAGCCTCTCCTGGCAAAGTCCGTCCACGATGCTGTCTTCTTTCGGCCTCTGTGGTGTTTTGTCTCTGCTGGCCCCTTTCAGACTCAGTCTGTTCCAAAGTTGGTCGTTGCCAGGTCGTGGTCCTAGAATTATGATCAACATAGTACGTCCGGCCAAAATTATCGGTGCGGCGCTCCCAACCTGGTGGTAGTCTACCGTACTGATCTTCAAATGAGGAGTATTGCTTGTTTGTTTGAGCTATACTGTTGAAAGGAGCTGTTTGAGGGCCAGGTCCAGCGGCTGGGTCATTCATCTGCGCCAGGCTCCCATTGGCAGCAGGAGCAAAAGCTGTCGACGAATTGCCCGAAATTGGTCTTGGAGCCGCACTGTTAGGGCCTGCTCCTCTTGTATTATGAGAAATTACGACAATGATCTTGCCACTAACAGCCAAGTTTTCGTTTGACTTTTTTAAATCCCTAGTAATGGTTTCTTCCGAGTTGGGTAGAGATAAATCGATTACATCGCCAATTCTGATATTCACGACCCCCAAGAACCCTTGATCCTTCTTTTTGAACTTCTTCTGATCGAAAACCTGGATCACTAATATCGAATCTTCGAGAGCAGTAAACGTAAAGGACTCGTTCCAGTACGGATTCAAGGTTTTCTTGGCTGTCTTGGTCGTTTTGGTCTGCGACCCGTCCACAGTGATGACAGCAAATGGATCGGGCTGACGGAAAACATCCCTCTTGTACAACGATTCCGACGCCACCACTTTGACGTTGATTGGCGTATTTCTAGTCATTTTCCCACTCTATGTATGTGCGTTCTTCTGGACGATGCCGTGATTTTCACCTTGCAATCTTGACACCTAACAGTTTAAGGGTGAGTCGATTTTTTCGTTCTGTTGCTCTAAAAAACCCGCCTCCTTGTGTGATATACACTAATACCAATAGTTGTATGTGCTGGTATCTTAAACTCTACCGCTGTCTGTCTATCGTCGTTTCTATTGTATCAACAATACACTTATTGCGCTACTAAATTTCACCGCTATTTCTTATCAAATGTGCCAAAAATTTGTCCAAAGCTTCTTTAACAGTATGAAAAAAAAGATTGTTCTATTTCCCAGCTATCCTAAATGACTGCTTGGGTATTCAAATCTCTTATTAATGATGAAGCAATGGTTTATAATAGATTGATATATTTTAGTCACCGGCGGAATTACACATCAAATTTTAAGTCACGTGCCCGGACCTTTTTAGTTTTAGCATCTTGGTATTACTAGCTCTACTTAGGTACTATATATGCTATAATAATGGGTTCCGACCGTTCTGAGGGACACCATTCTCGAGAATGAAGTGTCCGAAGTGGCGGGATTCAAATTTAGTTCGTCAAAATTGAGCAGAAGATCAAAATTGAACAAATCACTTGATTCTCGCTTATGACTAATGGGTGAAATTTGCACGAGTGTAGGATTTGTGGATAGGGTATCGACAGATTCGTTTAAGGTTTCGTTAGATGTGGAAGATTCTGGTGAAGAAAATATGTTCTCTGACGACTCCACCGAGTAGGCCGAAGTGTTTGGATGGGAGAAAGGGAATTGTGGATGCGAAAAGTTGAAGCTCGACACCTCCACCATTTCGTCGGCAGAGTTTTCCGTCAAGGTTTCGTCGGACAGGTTGTGTTTGAAGGAGGTTTCGAAAGGTGTATACAAAGTAGGTTTTCTGGTGATTTCCAAGGGCCTGGTGGCGCCTGGCTCGTCCACCAAAGTGGACAGGGAGTTGGAACCCGACAGATGAGAAGCGGCAAGCAACGCAATATCTTCTTGCGTGTAGCACAGCTTTCCGGTGTTGATGTTGATGGCATCGTAGATCTTGGAATGGACTCCGAAAAACGAAGACCCGTCTATTGAAAGCACCTTTATGTCGTGTTTATTGGAGTCGGAGCCTTCAACAGAGCACATCCCCACGATATTTGTGTTCGACGCAGGTAAAACGGTACCGCATTGTCTTTGATTTATGATCTCCTCGGCGCAGTTTTTAACAGAATTGAACTTGACACTGCTCAAACCTTCTTTCAAGCCGCAATTCGCAAGGTCAGGTTTTGAGTTATTGGCGAGATCGGACGACAAGTCCCAATGCACGATATTACCGTCCCTGCCTCCTGTAAATATATCATCGTTATTCCACTCTATGCTAACCACTTTCCTACCATTGTGACCCCGCAAACTCCCAAAGCTTTCTTGTTTTCTAATATCCCATAACCTCACGACACCATCCCTATGCGCAGCAGCCAAAACGTTCTCATTCATAGGGGACCATTTGATAACGTTTGAGCTTAGCTGCTTCCGATTCGACTGACTGATCGCCGCTGACGGCACGCTGAATCGTGGATCCCGCGTATCGAATAGAGAGACTCCGAATTGCCCACAGATACCTATAGTGTTGCTGCTCTTTGGTACAGGGTCAAAATTCATGAGACCTGGTATACTTGAAATTGAAGTTGGCTTGGGCTTTATTTGGGAGTCGCAACCCTTCATATCCCATACGTAGAGATTGTTATCATAAAGAGATACTAGATCTAGTCCTGATTGCATGAATCCCAATTTGGCGATATCTGTCGAGGCATGCAGGGTCATGGAGGAATCCTTATTGACGGACTTGAGGTACTTTCTGTGATTGAACCGCTTCACAATCTCAGCCGACTCTTCTTCATCGTGAGGACGAGGTATTGATACCAAATGTGCATAACCCCTGCTATTACCTGTGACCAAATTCAACCCATCACTGATGCCCTCAGGCACCCATTGCATGGAATGAATATTGGGTAAGGAAATGGTGTTGTGGTGCGTCAAGTAGTTGTCGACCGCATCCAACTCATATATGTATAAATTTGATTCTTTGTTTCCACTCGAGATACCGAGCATCGTCTGGTCCGAGTCCTGCTTCTGAATGGCCATCGATGTCAAGTTCATCCCGCTGTCCGGGATTTTCCAATAATTGGACTTGATATTGAGTCTCTCAAGCGAGCATGACTTATTGAGAATTTCTGTATCTTTAGCACTAGGCCCTTCTAGTAACCACGAAGAGGATGAGCTATTTGAGGACCCCGGTGAGCTAATACTGCTAGCACTAGATCCTGGCCTGTTTTCCCAGCTACTCTTCCTAACCGCATTCTGTCTGAATAGTAAAGTAGGTTCGTAGTATTCGTTCATCGTTGAAATGGCACTTTTCTGAACTTTGCAAAAAAGGCTTTGCCAATTGTTACTTTAGCCACAAGGCTACATGTTATATAAATAATTTCCTTACTGATCATCCATTCCTTCTTCGAATTGCTGGTCTACTGCCCTTTTCAAGCTAATTCTTCTGGTCCGTATAGTAGAAAATGGCTGGTTCATATTGGGTCACGTGAATGTTGCTGGATTTTCTTTCATGCTAGTGAAGAAAGCTGGATATGCCTAAAGAAGTAATGGCTGCGTCATAGCACCCTAACGGGATATCATGAAGAATACAGCAAAAGCGAGAGAGTCAGGCAGCGGCCCTGTTGCGTACTTTAATAATGTCATAAATGCTAATAGTATTACTTTGTATTCATGCTATCTATGTAGACGGATTCATCTTCTCTTGTATATACAGGGTTTCAAGAGCCATTCTCCTTCGGACTGAAGAGACCGTTTTTTCTCTAATTGCTCTTTCTCGTTTTCTTGTTCTACGAATTTTCTGCGTCTTTCCAACTTAGCCTTCCTTTCGTCTATAATGTCCTGAGGAGGCTTGAAAAACTCGAACCGGGTGAACATTTTGTTGTCATTGTCGGTCTTTTTGTGGAAAAAACCGCAGTGCTTGAGGGCATTGACAAACTCGGCACCGATATCTTCAGCCTTGACGGTTTTGGCCTCGGCAGACTCGGTGAATCGAGATTTGATTTCGGCAATCCACAATTCACCTCTGGGAGCCAAAATCCTGTATGCCTCTTCCACAAAATCTAAAAAGTTGGTACCCATCAATGCCAAACAAAATACGACAACTGAGCAGGACTGGTCCGGTAACGGCACATTCTTGATATCCGCCACTGTTATTCTATCGTTAACCTTCTTCAAATCGAAACTGTGCACATCGATATCCAACATTCGTGGTCCTCTCTGTTCTCGCCTGTTATTAGCATTGCCATTGCGTTTTTGTTTCTTATTACCCTTAGAATTGTACTCCTGCGTGAACTTATTCACATCTAAAGCAAGCTGGGCCTCTCCGCAGCCCATGTCTGCAATAACCACCTTTTTATTCGGCAATCCAGGAAGCCCACCGGGAGCATTAACAGGCTTTGTCGAGCCCCGCGTCTTTATTTGGTCCACGAATACATCTACGGGGTTTTCGGGCCACGATTGCACTTGTGACCTGAACCCCTGATGGTACTCGTCAAACAACGATGGCTGCTCCTCGATCAAACGTAACGCCTCTTCAGATGATATGGTGTATAACTGCTCGTTGATCCATCTGAACCGTGATCCCGATAATTTTGCCATCATTTTCTGCTGTAATGGTGTCAATTTCTGCGTTATTGGCAATGGCTTCGCTGGTACCGGCTCACTCACTTTCTCCTCCTCTTGATGCTTCCTCTTCTTCTTGCTTTCGGCAACTGGGGTCTTACCACCCTCATCCTTCAGCTTCTTCGATCCTGAAGCTTCATGGGTGCGGGATTGTTCGATATTTTCCTCGTACTGCTTAACTTCTTCTTTTCTGGCTGTCGATTTTTCCGCTTTCTTAGCCTTTTTCTTGTCCTTTTTCTCTCGTTTTTTGTCTGCTCCACCATCCACGGCAACTTTATTCTCTTTCAAGTTCCATCCTTCAACTTCAAACAACGCCATCTTGTCCTTTTTGCTCTTTTCACCTACTATTGAAGAGAAACCTATCAGTGAAGAAAAAAATATTTTTGTGTAAGTCATATCATCAATAAAAATTACTGTTTTGAACTATACAACGTTAGTAAAACGCCAAAATTGGACCAAAATTCGGCATTTCTAAGTAATTTTTGCAAATTAGGCTATAAAATGCTCAATGGATTGCAGAGTCAGTCTTTCTGGATCTGAGGATGCAACTGACGAGAAGAAATTAGCTATAATTAGGGAAGGAAAGCGTTATTATGTTCCAGAAGTATTTGATAAATCACCTACTAGCGGCAAGATTGTGCCATTATTCATCAGTGATGTTAATCGTGGAAAGTCTCTTTTGGAAATATACGGGTCAGCTGGATTCGAAAAGTTTATGGAAGGCTTTATAATCGTGAACAACTACCCAATTCAGCACATCAAGATCTGCGGAAAGGTCATTGGCGAAATATACAAGGACTTTGGAGTATGGAAAGAACGTGATCCAAGAAACTATATGTTGTTTCATTTAGAGGATTTTTCGGGGGAGCTGGATCTGAGCATATATGTGAAGGTTCCAGAATGGGAGTTTTTGACGTTGGGACTACTGTACAACTGTTCGTATGGAAAGATAGTGGAAGTGGTTGGAATAGTAAAGGAGCAACACGAAAGACGGGAGTTTCTGGCCGAATACATCACCGTGGTTGGAAGCATCGAAGATTTCGAGGTTGAGATCTGCTGGTGGAAGCGTGTGTTGAAGGTGAGAAAGTCAATGTTGAGTAAGCCCTGGTTACACGATCCAGTTGCCATGCAATTCAACTCATTCCCACTAGAAGACTATCTACAGTATAAAAAAGATCATTTTGAGAGGGCGCCGCTTCAGAGCGTAGGGTTAGAGGCTGAAAGAAAAACTGAAGTTTATGCGTCGAGCGATGATAATCAAGGCCAAGTTGAGATTGTAGATTTGACAGACGATAGATATAACGAAGGTCTACAGGAAAAAGAATTGTTGGACGAAACTGGCGCTGGAATTGCAGATCCAGATGTGCAAATTATAAAAGAAACATACTCTCCAGACGTGGCAGTGCAGGCAGATCTCGTGTGCGAGTTCCAATTGACCTTGGAGTTCGTCAAATGGATTTTAAACTATGGGCTGGCCCCATTTAGGCTAATTGACATTTACAAAGATATCAACATCACCCATATCCTCGACGGATTTATACATTTCAAGGTGCTATCTGAACGCATGGTACCAAATGAGCATCGAGGAAACGATCGGGAATATATTAAAAGTTCAATGTTCCATACAGCACGGCACATATTGCAGATACACTACAGGCTAATCAGCGTGAATAGACATCAAGTAGTGAGTCTGGGTAACTTATTTCGGTTGAAGGACCACTTGAATCACTGCTTGTCTCTCACGAAAGCACGCAAATTGAGCGGAAGTTCAACTACAATATTAAATATTACCACCTACATGCAAGCTTTCAATTCCTATACCAATAATTTAATTGGCAATATCAATCACAAGTTGATAAATGGCATTGTCGACTGGATTTTATCTAACGAATTCAATGATAGGGACCACTGGAAATACGATTCCAGACAAATGGAATGGAATTATATAGGTTAGTCTTATTACAAATTTATCATAATTTACTATTCTTTGAATTATCGGTGATAGCCGAATTTATATTCTGTGATCGTTTTCCATATCAATTTTTTTATTTCCTTTATTTCGTTACTAGGAGCCCCATAGTATGTCAGTAGACCCAATTACTTGTCACATATTGGATACCACTGCTGGTAAACCAGCTGCGAATGTTACTTGTTCAATCACTTATTTATCACCATTAATAAGCAATGCAGGTGAAGAATCTGCCTACGAGTTGAAGGATGCTAAACCCTTTGCGAAAAGTAAAACTGATGTCGACGGACGGATTAAGAATTGGGTATACGATCCCTATTTGAATAACGAGGACAACGCACGTCTAGGAATAGTCTCGAATAAATGGACCAATATCGTTCCAGGCATCTACAAAGTGAAATTCTTGACTGGCAAGTACTTCCATGCCTTGAATGATAGCAGTAGAACTTTCTTCCCTTTCGTAGAAATTACCTTCAAAGTGGAAAATCCTCCCGACAACCATTACCATATACCATTGTTGCTATCAAACCACAGCTACACTACTTACCGCGGTAGCTAGATTGAAGTCAAGTAATTATATTATTTATTAATACGTACATGAACTAAATAAACGTTTTTCTTAATGTATTCACCAGTGACTACCAGTAAAAAAAATGAGTGTTATTTTGAGATTTCTCGTGGACCAACATCTCGTTGCACTTGTACGCATTGAGTTCATCTTTGATCTTACTGATCTCCTTCGACTCCGTCAATGTGTACTGGGTCACCGATTTGTTGTAGCGTTTGTACATGTCCGGAGAAAAAGTCTCATTGATGGAAATTTGGTTAGAAAACTCTACCTTTTTATCTTTGCATGCTTTAAGCAGCTTTTTTAAGACCGGACTTAACTGCTTATTTTCGACTGTCAAGTGAGTTAAATCAGGAATACTTTCAAATCTCCTGATATTAATCTCAAGGATTTTGGAATCTTTGAATTGACCAATATGCCTCAAATGTATTGGTAATTTCCTTCTCTGCAACTCCGTGAGGTTATCAAATAGGCTTGCCAACTGCTCATTATCGACAACAATTGTTTCAACCATACTTTCCCCATGATCTTCGTTCGTTTCGGTGTTCAAAGTTGTTCGTATGGTACCAGATCTGCTGATTACGCTGAAATCTTCGATCGACTTGAATTCGTCATCATTATCGATAGGCCAAACAAGTTCATCCTGTAAGTATCTTATATTATCGTCAATGTAAAATTCATCAGAATTTGACTTAGAAACACCAGATGAAACCGAGGGTGATTCGGTATCGTCCTCAGGACCACACTCTGATACGTTATTCCTATCTTTCTTCTGCTGATCCTCAATTTGGTCCCTTGTCAATTCATCATCTTTGATAAATGGCTCATTGATTGATTTGGAAGAAGGTTTCGTTGGCGTAGTATTGACATTGTTAAATCTCTCATCAAAATTAGTTAGCATATCGTCAAACATGCTAGTATCTCTTTCAATTGTAGGTAATTTTGTTAACGTTAAATTTTCAGCTTCCTTAGAAGCCTCACCTACTGGGGACTTGGGTGGCACCATAGGTTCAAAGTCATCCAAGCTTGTAAGTTGAGTTTTCGACGAGTTCTTTTTTGTTACTTGGTCGCTCGAACTCATCCCCGTGCTGACTGCTAATTTTAAATTAGTGAGTGAAAACGATCTTTTTGCCTTGCTGAACTTTTTGAACCTACTAGATGATGTCGAGGAATCTTGAGTTAAATCTGATTGAGCTCTATGAGGTTCTGTGTTTTTGTTATTCACTAACGAGGGCGAGGAAGATGATAACGAGAAAATTTTTTTCCAGAACGACTTGAGATTTACAGTTGACGAAGATTTCTTCAACTTACTATTTTTGTTAAGGGAAGGTAACGATTTTACTTTCAGTATTTCTATAGGTTTCCGTGGTTTATCCTCGCGTTCTTGTCGTGGTTGTGACGATGTAGCTGCCGAAGAAGACTCTTTCACGCCTTCACTCGAATCATCCATATCAGCTATCTCAAGCATCGAACTTTTCTTTTTTGCGGGCGAGGATTCTCCTAGTGTCATTCTCAGAGAGGAGTTCTTCCGTGGCTTCAGATCAACACCAGGACTAATGAATTCACCAGTAGAACCAGTCGGCATACCCCCGACTTGATCCAGCGTATTCTTAGGTTCTACTAGTGGCACAGCTATACTTCGAATATCCCTCTTATCCTCTATGAATGGAGATTTTTGTTCATCCTTCGGCAGACCCGGTAATTCTTTCTCTGGTAGCAAGCTTTTACGCACATACGGTTCGTCAGGTAGCGACTTATCACGAATGTGTTTTTTCTCGTTCGATGGCCCACTTGAAACAGACGAAGTTCGCTTCTCTGGTGACCTATTGGGCATTCTTGGCGATGCCATCTTCCACGATCTCGAAGGTGAATCAAACTCATGCAAAATAGAATTGAATGAGCTAATAGAAGACACAGATCTCTCATGCTTTCTGATTTTATCACCAATAACGGATACGTCTCCTCTAGGCGGCACCTCCCCTTGTTTGTCGTTCAAAAATTTGTCGAAAGCATCGTTCTTGTGAAAATCAAAAAAATTAGCAGGTTTAGGTGAGCCACTATCCAAAGGTAAAATAGAAGGCTGCTCTACGCAAGTTGCTTCTTCCAGTGATGATCCCGCCTTATCTAGGGCGTCAATAGAATTACTCATAGCTTGAGCGTTAGTCGTTGGGGTTTCAACAGGAGAATGGGGCCCAGGTGATGCTAAATAAGATGAGGCCTCTTCCACATTTGGCTCAGGATAGACCTCAACTGGTGAACCAATAGGTGTCTGGAACTCCTCACTATTTGACTTTGATGACATTAGACCATCTGCGCTCAGCAGTCCATGGCTGGGTCCATCTTGGGTGCTATGATCTTTGAATTCTTCAGTCATCTCATCCAAAGTACTCAAGCCACTCACTTTTAAGTCATCGTGAACCCTTGACTGAGTATGTTCCGCCGTTGAGTTATGAGTAGGTCCATCGCCTACTATATCTAGTACGGGCTTCGAAACCTTTTGTGGGCTCACGAGTGAATTAGAGTCCGAGTCTGTTTGCATTATGTATCCATCAATGATATTTGAGTTGTCAGCTTCCGTTTCAGGAGAATCTTCATGTTTTTGGAACTGGAGAGGATGATTCTGAGAAGTGTCTTGGTTTTGAGCAATTCTTGTTTCGTAATAAACGTTGTTGTCGAAGACTTGCTTTGAATTGTCGTGAGGCGAATTGATTGGTTGAACACTATTTTGTAGACAGTTTTCCTGGTTGTCTACCTTATGGTCATCTTGAGTCGAATTATGTTCACGTTGATGTCCCTGAATGTCACTTATTGGACTAATCTCGAAACCAAGACTTTTCAAAGACTGTTCGGGAATATGTTTGACATGGCTGTCTTCGCGGAAACAACCCAAATCATGTATTTGCGATGACTCTACACCGTTGACAGTTTGCTGAAGGATACCTTGCGAGGTGTTGTTAAATTCATGAGGATCGCTTTGCATCTCGCTTTGAATTTTTCCTTGGAAGCTGTCTTCGCTTCGCATACTTTCCTTTGAAGCATTTAATGTACTTCTTGCATCAATTTTTTCCTGACTTTGAGTTGAATGTAAAACTGAAGCTTGCGGTTTATCGTACCTACCTTCTGAATCATTTTTTTCAGGCACCTTCTTTAGCTCACCCATTTCCCCGGAGTCTGGCCCATGTGCTTTAGTATCTTCGTTCTCAACACCCCTTACAGTCTCGGCTGACTGTACGTTAATTTGAGGAAGCTCTTCAATGCTATGGAGGTCCGTCTTTTTAATGCTCTCCAGTGACTTTGCTTTAACAAGATCCTCATGGTCGACATTAATAGGACATCGGCTATCGATATCATTACTGCAAGACACAAAAGCTTCACCATTTTCATCAACGTCAATAGAAGTATTGATAGATGTTTGAGGCGTATTCGACAATGACCGGTTTAGATTATAATTAGAAAGCGATGAGAGATTTGAGTCAGAAGAAGTGGCTACTGACTTATTGGCATTATTATTGTTGGTGCTGGTACATGGAGGATGGCTTGAGGTAGGAGTATTAAAGGTATTCTCAGATTGGTCGTAGGTCGTTTGTAATGTGCCGTCTCTTAAAACGTTGGTAGATTGGAATCCCCTGGTGCTTATAATCTGTGGACTTAAACTGGTTGCCAGAGATGGCGAAGGCATAGGTGGTTGCGCATACCCCTGAGAACTGAAACTTTGAATATTGATGTTTGTAGGGGTGTCAATCTTGTTCAAGCGTAGCGACTGCGCTAGGTTGATTTTACTGTTTTTCCGCGAGTTACTGAAAGACGGGGATCTGGAACCATACCCGATTGGTACATTCGAATTAACCGACATCCCACTAGCAGAAGCAAAGGAGCTATTTGAATTAAGAGAGGCCATCGATGAGCTCCTCGGGATTTCCAGGGGTCGTGCTGCACCTTGGGTCAGGATCCCCACTGGGTCTTTCGTTATAGAATTATTTCGCGACGAGGTCCCTATTTTGCCAGGCCGCTGTCGTTTTGAAGGAGTATTTCGAGGACGGAATACCTCGCCATTGGGAAAATAGTAGGCCCCAGCGCTTGTCTTGTGAAAGCTGCCGTCATTAGCAGCTCCGAACATGGCCGTGGGCAGCTTTTTGATTGCTCTCTTGATGAATTTTCCTTCTACCGTGGTTAACTGATCCGTGGACAAGCTTCGGACGGACGTCGACGCGTTGCTGCTCGAATTGACCGTGGACAAAGACGTCATGGAGTTTCTTCTCGACCTTAATGAGGGCGACTGTTCAACCATCGTCAGGTGAGTTCTGTTAGGACTGTGTCTACCCGCGTCTAAGATGTCCAATCAACGATGAAAAATGTGTTTTCTCGGGTTTTCTACCTGATTGCTTCTGATATAAGCTGGTTTAGGATACAGAATATATAACGTAAGTATAGATTATCTGGCTGTTTTATGATTAAAGTTTTCAGGCCTTATTTACAAAGTACACATCAACGTAATGCTTTTTATGAAATAACCCCTTTTCGGCCCTTAATCAATTGATTTTTTGTGTCCTTAAGCGAATGTGTTTATCAGTGTCTATCCTTGACAGCTCCAGTACTATCTTTCGTCTCTACTCGTTCCCTACCTTGAAAAAAAAAACCTTTTTAATAGGCTGTGGAACTCCCGGTTGTGGTTTAAAATTGGAATTACCTTACGGCCTGTATATAACTAAAGACAATAAGCGTTATTGCTGGACAGAGACTTCCCGCTCCGTCAACGGGTGGCTTAATCAAAGCCCACACCAGAGTATTGACCATACTTGCTGGTTCCTCGGAAGCTTTGGACTTCGGTGGTCGATAGAGGTTTCCCGGTAGGCTGCTGGCAAAGGCGAAAGTGTAGAGGTAGAATTGACAGAAGCGCCGCCTTTGCGCAGGTGCGACAAGTACGGCAATAAGCCCATAGAAATTAGTTGCGGACACAGATACCCGATGTGACTTTTTTAGCAGAAACGAGGTTCAAAAGAGAGCCAATGCAGCATGCGTGGTTTTAAAGGGCCAAAACGAGATCTTGAGAGAAATGAGAGGATCTGCAGCGAACTGTAGGGGTGTTTGAACAAGTTTTTTTCGGTGACATTTCTGAGTTCGCCTGCAGCTCTTCCGACGAAGACATTGAGCTAAATGAGCCATGGTAGGTGACTTGGCTACAGGTCGTGTCTCTTGTGGTTGAGTATATTTATAAATCAGTGTTCAGACATAGATTGACGTCTGGCGCATGTATGCGCGAAGCCAGCCTTCTGTAATGTAAGTTTGACACATTCAGCGGCCCTGCCTTCTGAAACTGTTTTTCGTGGTGTATTCGCACATTTGGGGCCGAAAGGCCCCAAATGTGCATATCGCAGATAACCAAGTTGGGCACAGTCGGGTGCGTAATAGGTCATTAGTATGATTGCTGGCCCTAAACGGGTTGGGGCTCGTACAAGGCTATCGTATACCGACATCTGGACCGCGTGCGGCGTGCGGCTCGACCCGAAAAATGCCTATTGAAGTAATTTGATAGTAAGGGGTACTAACAGGGGTACCAGGATGGGTAAAAGAAAGAGTTATCGTTCAGCCAAAGTGCAATGCGGAAAGGCTAGAACACTTTGTCTACATAGAAGGATTATGTATGGAATTATTTGGGATTCTGACGGCGACATAGGGGTTGAAATCAGACTTTAATGTAGCGTCCTTTTTTATTTTTCATAATTATGAAGATGCACGTCCGAGCTAAAATAAGTGTCTCGACGCATGAACCTTAACCTTATAGGTAACATGAACAGAATCTGATGCACCAGTAGGCTTAAGTATGAAGTGTTAAGACTGTCTAAGAATAGGTGGTGAATCCACGTATGTGGCTGAGAGGGAAAAAAGAGTGCAGAGTGCATCTGGGAAGCGGCTTTGAGTAGCTGCAAAATTATCACAAACCCAAAACGACTTTATATGAAAAGCATTTGTGGTGAATTCTTGTTTCCAAAAAACCAACAAGCTATTCAAAAGACATGAACTACATCTTACTAATTATCATCATGTATTCCATGGCAATGGGGGGATGCCGTGAAATCGAAATATCGAGCCTGAAAGATTTAATGGGGCTGCTGCAGCTTCATGGGGACTTTTTGGGGCAACCACAAGATACAGAGGACGATTCTGTCAACTTGAAGGACAAGTACCCGTACCGGGAAAAGGGTAAAAGCATATTATTTCATGTTCAAGGAGACAACAAGTCTCGGGTTATTCCAGAAAATGCGTCTCCAGTGTCGTCAGAACATCAACCCGAGGTTCAAGATACTACAAGAGATTTATTATTGGATTCTGTCAACAAGCAGAGCAATCTTACCGAAGCAGGGAAAGTGGCTCCAAGGGTCGTATTGTACGCCAATGAGTCGTGGCTTGAAGAGTTTTTGAAGTACTACATGGATAACGACAAGGAAGCGATCGGGCTAGCTTTGAACTCGGAAATCGACATTGATGTCGAAGAACTAATTATCTTTTTGGTTGGCAAGGGATATAAAGAGGAAGATTTAGCATTTTTGAGAAACAATCTCGATTACGGTTTTGACGAAATCGATCGAGAGCTCAAGAAAATAAGAGAAGACAATAAAAAGAGTAGGCACATTGGCATTGGGGGTGAGGAAGAAAGCGACGAAGCTGCCAGCAGAGCGCCTCATGAGACTCCACGTGAGAGCAGCTCTAATGCTTTGACGTTATCAATGACCGTTCTGTTACTTATCTTAGTTACATACTTTCTTTAAAATTATATGATTTAATCTACGCGTCTGAGTTTTCCAAGATGTCGACATTGGTAGATGACATTCTCCACAAAATCACCATCAAAACCAGTTGATAAGGATGAAAATCTAGTCCTACGTACTTAACATACTCGTCGTGATACGGAACCCAATCTCGCTTTCCCTTTGATGTATCGAATTTCGACCTTTTCTTCAATAACTTTTTGAGGTCTTCTTGTGCGTCGACCTCGGCTTTGATCTTGTTAAAGTACTCAGGCCTCCTGAGTAGGTACCTAGCAATTCCTCGCGCAATGCCCAAATCATCATATGCAAAGACATTGAGGTTCTTCAAGGTAAACAAAGCAAACATCTTTGCTGACCATACTCCGATTCCATGCAATTTCGTAAGTTCTTCAATAACTCTTTCTACCGGATTCTCGTCATAAAAATTGACGTGAGACAATTGAGCCGTGGGGTCGGAGAAAACTTGGCTGATGTGCGTAATGTATTTCACTTTCATACTAGACAATCCAGCACCCCTTAATTCCTCTGTTGTTTTGGCGAGGGTTTTCTGTGGTGTCGGCTTGCCATCTTCAAATAACTGATGAAACCTGGCCAGGATCGACTTAGCAGCAGAACCGGAAATCTGTTGGCTCATCACACTCGAAACAAGGGCAGCCCAATAGTTTAACAACCTGTCTTCGTCACTCACAGGCTGTGAGGGTTCGGTGGCTCTTAAAAATTGTGGAAAATTTCGTAGCACTACTACCCTATACAAACTTGGATCTTTTGCCAAAATGTGATTAACTCCATCAATAAACTCGGGCGAATGGGCGTCCACAAACTCCTTCGGCAACTTGTAATCATCCGGCACTTCTATATGCCCCAAAGTGTCCTCGAAATGAGGCTTCTTCTTCGTAACACCTGCAGCCTTCCTAACCTTTGGCTTAGTAATTTTGCCCGCTTTTTTTATATCCACCGATACTTGCTGCTCTTCAAGCACAACTTTCTTGGATGCCGTACTTCTGGTTCTTCGTGCTACCATCGTTTGTGACAGTTAACCATGGTAAATCTTGAGGGAGCAACTCATTCCTAAAATGAATTAGGAAGTCGATGATGAGGACTACCTGCACACAATTTCCATCAAACCTTTTGAAACTACAATTCTAGCTCTTGATATCCATCAATATCTTGAATCTTCAACAGAATAGGATGAGCCTGTCTCGTTAACTCCTATCTGCTAGTGGTGAACTCCAATATCGTTGCCCTAGAAGAAATATCATGATTTCTATGAATGTGCGGGGATGAAATATACGCGTATGCGCGTAAACACGAAAATGCTGATCTTTCATCGCGCTTAAGGGCAATTACCTAATTGGATTGAGTCATATCAACATTATAAATTTTTCAAGTTCCTTCTTTACAGGGTTTCAAGAAAAATATAGCACTTTACTTACTAGCAGGAGCCTAATCAAGAAAATATGTCACCACGCCATTTAGTAAATATTCACGAGTTAGCAGATAATGAATTGGAATCATTAGTGAAGCAAGCTGCAAGATTCAAGGCACAATACAAGTCAAACGAAGGTGCTGAAGAGAATCACAAAAAGTTATTGGGAAAATTAGTGACATTGCTATTTTCCAAGCGGTCGA
Source organism: Debaryomyces robertsiae (assembly GCA_030566065.1). Taxonomy (NCBI): domain Eukaryota; kingdom Fungi; phylum Ascomycota; class Pichiomycetes; order Serinales; family Debaryomycetaceae; genus Debaryomyces; species Debaryomyces robertsiae. Next base: position 695,743 of record JAJMHL010000005.1, read on the forward strand.
CAAGAACCAGAATTAGTAGCGAAGGGGCTGCAGCGTATTTTGGGGCCCATGCCATGTTTTTGGGAAAAGACGATATCCAGTTGGGGGTTAACGAATCGCTCTACGACACAACTAAGGTTGTTTCGTCGATGACTTCTTGTATCTTTGCCCGTGTCAACAAGAACCAAGAAATCTTGGATTTGTGCAAGGATTCAGATGTGCCCATCATCAATTCGTTGTGCGACAAGTACCATCCTTTGCAGGCGATCACCGACATGTTGTCGATTCAGGAAGCTTTTGACGGAGATATCAAGGGTAAGAAATTGGCATGGGTTGGAGATGCCAACAATGTCATTAATGATTTGGCTATTGCTGCATTAAAATTGGGGATGCATGTAAGCCTTGCTGTTCCGGATACCATTATGTGTGACCCATTGATAGAGCAAAAAGCACAAGATATTTCCAGAGCACACAATGTTGTCTTTGAAATCGTGAATGACCCTGTGCAAGCATTGCACAACGCAAACGTTGTGGTGACGGATACCTGGATTTCTATGGGCGAAGAATCGGAGAAGGAGTTTAAGTTAAAACAATTTAAAGACTTCCAAATTACTAAGGCTTTGGTCACGAAAGCGAAAGTCAACCAAAATTGGAGGTTCATGCATTGCTTGCCAAGACACAAGGAGGAAGTCGATGACGAGATATTCTATAGCGATAACTCCATCGTCTTCAACGAAGCAGAGAACAGGTTATACACCGCCATCGCTGTTATCAATGCCTACGTCATAAACAAGGGAGACTTACTCAAATGAGTTCTATAACTGTATATAAAGGAAGTGTATATGTGTATTTAAAAATGAGCAAAGCACTTCATCTTCTCCAATATGACGGTATTACTAAAGTTCACCACCTCAACGGTCTTATCGTTGACGTAATATTCACCGTTTGGCAAATCATAGCCATGGAGATTGAAGAGCTCCACAAGGATAAGATTTGACTGGAACGGCTTTATCTCTGGTCTCATGGTACCAATCGTAATATGCGGATAAGGATTTGAACAGTGGATTTCAGTTAATTCAAATCTTTCATCAAAAGAACTTAATATAGAGGCATCGATACAAATCAAAGTATCATTCACCATTATAATTTTATTTAATTTGATATCACAGTAGAAATCAAGCGCAAAAGTTTCGGTCGTTATTTCTTGCGCCAAAATTGAATTTCTATCAAACTTCTCGCTCAAATCATTCCAGATTTTCAGGCTTCGGTCGTCATTCTTAACAGATCCGCGGTGACATAAAGTGAGATGGAATTCGTTTGGAAGTCTGTCGGCATCTTTAAGCTGCGACCACGTTTGCTTGGTCCCAATTAACTCGTTCACATTTCTCAACATCTCAGAAGGGTCAACGCGAATGCCGTAGTAAGCTATTGAATTTTTTTTTTTTTTCGACGGGATTGAACTCGGACTATCGCTTCTTATGTTTTTAGCGTTATTCCCAAACGTTTTCGTGAAAGTGGGTTTGTAAGCCAAGGCCAGTTTGAAGCTAGACTCGAGATCACTGTCAGATACGGATTTGTCGACCAAACCATGATATTGCTTTAATGAGTCTATAATTAACCTTGCGTTGCGCAACGACGAATCTTTCGATAGTTCCATATAGAATACTGAATCAAAAAGGCTATCAGGTTCCTGGTTGACATTCAAGCTCTGAAATCTTCTAATGAAGCCATCAATTACCAGATTCGCCAACGCTTTATTGGTTTCGAACTTTATTGATTGGTGATTGTCCCCTCTTCTCGTTACTCTTTCGTAAGTTATATCGCGTAGTTGCTTTTCACTCAAAGAACTGTCCCAAAAGTTTATTGCAATAAACTTCAATCCTACGTCGGCAGGCAAGTACTTATCTTTGAGGCTGGAGAACTGGCTGAACAATTGTTCACGCTCCCGCTTTTGGTGATTGTTCCGATCACAGAAAACCAACGGAGTGTCAGGTTTACTTAATTCTAAGAGACATGAGGTAACTAATTTGTTTTTAGCTTTGCTACCGATGTTATCATTTTGAATGTGAGCCCAATTGGGGAACAAATTTGCCAAAGTTTGGAACACGGTAGTTTTACCGCATCCGATAGTTGATATTGGTATCAAGACATACTTGAAGGTAACAGGCTCGGGACTTATACTAATTTCTTTAAGTTTATGTTCTAATCCATCGTACCCGACCAACGTAATACCACTTTCTCCGCTCAATCCCATATATTCCAAAAAAAGCTGCCTGATTTTGATAATCCCGAACCCCTTGAGGAAATTATCTCTATACTCTGGCTTCTCGTTGAATAAGTTTTCCACAAATTCGAGATACTTGTATGTTATGTACTTGTGCTTCTTAGTTTTGACAACTAAAGCGGATGGTGATTTCCCACTACTAACCAAGTTCTTCGTCGCTTCTCTCAACTGTCTATATAAGAGATAAGGCTCTTCAAACTTGAACTTGAAAAAATAATCTTCTCCTTTTAAATGGCACCTAATCACGAAGCCTTCGACCTCTCGATTTTCGTAGGTGCCTGTTTTAGCCGATTCCTGCAAAAAATCCCAAAGTTCCTGGAATGACTGCTTCTTGAAATGATTAACGCTTTTGAAGCCCCACTCCTTGGAGAATTCATTCACTTGTTCCATGGGGTATGTTTTAAAATTTATTGTATTGAAATTTAAGCCATGCAAGTACAAACCTGCCTCTTCCTTTGAATACGGCAACACATGTTCCTCGAATTCATCATCACAGAGTTCGGCTACTGCAGTAATATTAAGTTCGTATAGCAACTTTGCCAAATCCTGTGTGGTTTTGTGGATGCTGCTCAACTGTTTCTGGATCTCTCTCTCGCCATGAATGGCATGGTTTCTAGTGAGGTCATCTCTTTGACCAGTTGAATGTTTGGAACAGACAACAAGCTGGCCACCTTTTAACCCAGAGATAAATATGATACATCCGTTTTCTTTAAGAGATAGTTCATAAGGCCCAGTGCAATGCTTCCTCAAGAAGTCGGTCTTAGTCTTCGCAACCTCGTCCACATTGAAAAACTTATCATATCCTCTTACCGTTATTGTTTCACCCACGGTGAACAATCCTCTAGCGTTACATGGTAGCACGATGTTTTCTTTGCCGTAATCCCACTCGTTGAACTTCCAACTGTCTATTTTTATGTCAGTATTATTGATGGTGGTGGTGAACTTCCTACTTTTACCAGCTTTTTTCATGTGTGTTGCCTCTTCCAACAGCTCGAGAAGAGCAGAAACGCTACTTTGGTCATCCTTTATCGGCTCCAAAGGTTCAAACATCCTTGAGTACAGACATATATACGCTAATAGACTATATATTGATGAAAACGAAAATATGTTACATGGCATCTGATCAGTCGTGTTGAAGACAATTGATACCAACCAAATTCATCGACACTTTTAGACCAGCCCATAACTAACAGTTTATTGAGGCGTTGAGTAAGACAATATGTCGTTCAATGTTGACATCGACGAAGCGGACGTGGCCGTCTTGAACCAGAATTTGATCAAATCAAAAGAATTGTTCACGTCGATATCGAAATCGCTAAATAAGATTTCTACCAAGTCATCCACGGCATCGATCAAAATCAAGCCAATTTTGAAGGATGTGAATAAATTGAACGATAACAAGAACCAATTAGATTCGGGACTCAGTTTGCTTTCAGAAGTGTCGAATTATGCGTCGGAGACGTCAAAGTATGAATCGGTTTTGAATAATTCCATTGAGTTAATTGGTTCGAAGAAATTTATTGATACCTTGATCAAGTCGAAGGCATTATTGCAAGAGATGAAGGGAAGCATCAAGAACTTTAAAGGGATATTGATCAATTTTGAGAATTTGATTGATAAGTCCCATTTAAAGCTTCAGACGTACTTTCAGAAACTACTTAACAGTCGCGATGTCGGTACCAACAAGATGAGTGAGATTGTTTCAGTAATGCAATACTTCTATCAGTCCTCACCCAACGACCAGAATACGGTGAATCAGGTCTACGTAAAGTGTCGCTCGCTCAGGTTTGCGGAAGGCATGAAGCTGCTTGAAGGAACGACGAGGCCAGTAAAGAGAAGCTCTAATATTCCGTACGAGAAAGGCAGTAACGGTATCAACCGATACAATAACGAAATGATAAAGACCATAAAAGAAGAGATAGGTGTTTTAGCAGAGCTAGGGACCAAGGTGGATATTGGTACTGGAACTAAGGTGAAGATGATATCGGACATTGTATACAAGGCTATAAACGAGGGATATGCTGAAGTTATCAGCGGTTTTAACGAGTTCTTCCGGAACTCACAGACTATGGCCAACGACCTCTTCATGCTTGAAGTGGTCGAGAACTTGAACCATTTTGAACGCTTCCTTAACTTAAGCAATCTCGACAGACGGATGTTCCCACAATTTGCCGAGAAATATCATCAGCTAGTGCAGGCATCTAGCGCGATATTCCGCGAGTTGATAGAGTTCAGCGAAGGTCGCATCAGGTCGGTGGACAAGTTGACAGATTTGAGCATCACCGAAGTGGTTGTCGAACTCGTTTCGCGGATACGAAAGTTGACCGAGTACCATCAGTCGCTTTTGAAGTTGATTGACGGGCAGAAGCTCGGTTCGTGGCTCAATACTAAGCCGCCGGTGCGGTTTATCAGCGTGTACACGTCAGTGATACCCAATGTCAGCGGCGACGTCGACGAGTCGGCGCCGGAACACTTGCTCTCATGCTTCGCTAGCGATTACATCGACTCGATCATCGTCAATGTGGAAATTGGATTGAAGCAGGATATCGGGTTGAAGAAGTCGATGCAGGGATACTACTTGATCAAGAACCTCATTCTCGTCGAGACCATCATCAACCGGTCGCAGCAGCTTTTCACTGCCTTGGGCAATCTCGGTATGGAGCGGATCAACCGGTTGAAAAAACGGTTCTTAAAGCTTTTCTTGGACGACTGGAACTATGCCTCGTATATCATCATCCGCGACATGACGACCATCACCACCACCAACGCTATGTCGGGCCACAGCGGCTCCAGCATGTCGACCAAGGAAAGGGACCAAATCAAAGAGTTGTTCAGGAACTTCAACGAATCGTTTGAGGAGGCATTGCGCAACTACGAAAAGTACAATATCACCGATCCCAACTTGCGTAACTACTTGTCGAACGAAATTAAAAAGTTGATCATCAACGCCTACTTTAAGCTCTACGACAAGTACGGCGGCGGCGAGTTCACCAAGAACCGATCCAAGTATATTAAATACAACAAGCAACAGTTTGAGCAAATCCTCCACGACCGGCTCTAAACAGCTACATCCAGACACCAGTAGTTCCACGAAATAGGTGCATGGGTGTACGATCATAGGTTATGTATGTGCTTTCTGTTTGATGGTGTCTGGTTGTTACATGTGCCCTCCACCGTCTCTCCCTCCCCCCCCCCACCACGATTGCAACATGGCCCACCAAACTCTTGGCCCACATCACTCGGCGTCCGCCCCGCGGCCGCTTGCCTTATCGGTACATACATAATAAATCCGATCTACTCATATTCTATTGTAGCTACTGCGTCTGCTACTAGTCGCCTCGGCTCTGCCGGGCCGGCATGCCCGGCAGAGCCGGTAATTTTGCCGATGTTTTCCGAGGTCTAGTGTCGCGTTGTTGCGCGGCGCTCTCGCGACCACCTGCCTATACACACCCCAGAATTTCCCCTATCCACTATTGTTCGTGCTGTCAATTAGGCCCAGCGTCTTCTGTACCGTAACCGAGAGCGCCCCCAGTACTCAAATGTCGCACGGTTGTATTTTGTCGAGGCTTAATCTACATATATCCTGCATTTAACCTTTTCTGCTAGCATATCGGCTCCAATGACATTTTTGTATTTCAGGTTGAGCCGGTGTATTGGAAGTTGCTACTGTTCCTGGTATCGACGGCAGCTGAAAAATACAGGTGTCTGGATGTTTTCTTGGTTTTGTGTAACATTGGCTTAAAATCTCTGACAACCTTTGTGCAACTTTGGGAATAGCCGTTAAGGCTTTTGTGTAATATCTACCGAGTTTGCACGTTCTTGTAGTCATGTATGCACTTGTATGTAGATGTATATTCTATACACCATGGTTGCTACATCTATAAGTTTACCGCTAATTGTTTTACTTTCCAACATTTCCCTATTTCCCTACCTTTCGTTATATCCGATCTTTGTAGTGTGTTCGTCTCTTCCTCCCCCTCCCCACCTCCTTCATTTTTTTTCCTGGTCATATGGCCCTGTTCTCCTATCCTGTGCCAGCTTCTCAATGTGCTTTTCGCACTGTCCTGCAGTCTTCAGGACAAGAAAATTCCAACAATAAGCATGCCCGTTTCGTGAGTGGCGTTCTCCGTAGTTAAGAAAATAGTACTACTAATGGCACAATACAATCTGCACGCTAGTCTTGGCATCGCCTTGACATCTGTCAAGAATACGACGAAGTGACAGAAGGACCGGCCTCAGGGACACGACAAATAGTCCTCTAAAAGATCATCTATGGGCGATCTATGGGCAGTTTATGAGTCCAATGGCAATGTAAAGGGGTGCCAGTGAGGGCCATAGGCCCCCACTGGCCCTGCCATGTTTTGTAGTGATATTTCGATCAACACTCGAACCGCAATTGTCGCACTTCGAATGTAACCCAATAACGAGAAATGGCAAAACTCTAGTCATGGTTATGTACCGGTGCATATACCAAGGAATTCTTGACCATAACATTAGGTTTTACTATTTCGCTATATATAGAGGCATTGGTGGATGCATTATTGGGAAAATGACAAAAGGATTTTCAGAATATTTGACACTTATACTGTAGTTAGGCCCATCTTTGAGATATTGATGGCATTGGCCGAGAAAACAGTTTGACAATATAGTGGAAAAACGGAATACCAGATTACCGTAGACTACATTGGATTAAGACCGGCTGCGGAACAGAACGAGCACCAACCAGACGTCGTACAAAAGTAATACATTACAGGGCCCTGAGCAGCATACCAGGACTACAACCGACACTACAATTAAACAGTAGGAGGAGTTGAAAAAATATTGCATACGCTGCGCATAAGATTTTTGAAAATTGGCCCCAAAAAGACAGACCAGAACTATACGTTAAAGGCCAGCGTTGAATAGCGTGAAAATAGAGTTTAAACAAGTAAAATAGGTTCGAGCAGCTCAAGATCATACCAAGCAGGATGAGCGTGCAAAATAATAAAGTGGTGCTTCCACCGATATCGAATATACTTAAAGAAGCGGTGCCCCGGTACCCTACGCCGATGTTGGGCCAACACCGGCCCATGGAGCATCTTTACTCTGAACAAATGTATCGCGAAGCGAGATATGGTGGACCTCATCGAGAAACATTCCACGTTACTCCACATGAGGCCACGCTAGTGGAACCGCGATACGTGAAACCGGTGGTGGAGCCTCGATATATGAAGACATTGAGCGAGCTCACGCACCCAGAAACACACTACGGCCAAAGCGGCTACCAAGTGCAGCCGCAGGTTGCTCCGCTCCACAAGCCCGAGCAAGAGTACCCCCAGAAACTGTATACGTCGGCCAGCAAGCGCAAGACCAGAAATAACTTGCCTAAAGAGACCACATACATCTTGATCAACTGGTTGAACGACCATCTCAGTCACCCGTACCCCAACTCATTTGAGAAAAACCAATTGATGCTTTTGACGGGTCTTAACCACCAACAGTTGCTGAACTGGTTCATCAACGCTCGCAGACGCAAGATAAAGATGTTAAAGGAGCAGCGGAAGTTGAAATCGTAGGTGTGTTCGAATATGTACTTGTAATGATATGTCTAATGAATTTGAGCCTCGCGCAAAAATGTAGCGACGATTTAGGACAATAGACCAGCAATTGACGACTTTTTCCACCATAAAGGTTCTCTTGTTAACTGCTTACCAGTAGAAACCGATTCTTTGCACTTGAAAGCCTCGTAGACCATTTATGGCCCCGAAATGTGTAGCTGCAAAATGGGCTCATGTGTGTGCGATTAAGCGAAGGAACAAGTATTTATTTTTCAGGTCTCGATTTATTCATTTCAACTTCAACACACTATACTAGCCATGTTATCCACCGCTAATGCCCTCATATCGCTCAGCGATGACATTCTCGAGTCAGTGGATGAGCTAGGCAAAGTTGAGTATAACAAAAAGGGGAGAAAGTATAAATTCGTCAACAATAATTTCCAAAGAATTCGGGAAGAAGAAAAACACCTTATCGTATATCCTGACGATTTGACGGCGAAAGTTGGCATAGTGCTGTCGTATTTCATATTGAAAAATATCAATGGAGGTAAAATCCTCGAGGAATTCCCTGATTTGTGTCGGTCAATCATCGGCGTGGCCGACCAGCTAGAAGTGAACAAGTGGTACGAGGTGGAGAACAGTTCGGTGGTCAATTACAAAAACGCCCGTTTTGATCCGTTGACAATAAAAGAGCTGGCATTGGAATACTCTAAGGGCATCACTGAGCGCCATATTCACATGGGACTCGACATTCTCGTATCGTCCAAGCTCAATTTTTTGCACACTGACCATCACATTGGAATCAAGTTGGATAACCACTACATTAGACATTTTGTGGAAGAATATTTCGGGCCTGACGCATTGCAAAACGCTGATGTCCTCATAGCACTCAAGAGTTTTGTTCATTGGGGCAACATCCAAGGAATTTTGTACAAGTTGGAGGTGCCTCATATAAATATTTCGGAAGAGATGCAGTCATTATTTGCCAACTTCCCAGATCCTTCTCCAGAATTGAAGGCCAGCGTCTACGACAGGTACCCTTCGGGAACTTCCCAATACTCTTTAATTCGCAAGGCTGTTGATGTACTCGGTGATTACAAGTACGCCAAACTAATTCCGTACCCTGAAGATCCATCTTTCGATTTAGATTGGATTTTTGCTTTATGTGACGATATTGAGAACAACCCCATTAAATATCACTTGCGCGCTGCGAAGAAGAACCTCTGCATTAATGCTGTTAATCTCAACGAGTTGTCTCAACAGCATTCGAATCAGACAAAGAACGTGCTTGCTTTGATCTCTTTTGTATTGCATACTTTCGAGGATACCGGTGGTGAATACTTGCTACAGAATTCCAAAATACCAAAACTTGGAGATTCTTTGGTGTCGGCTCATAGAGAATACTATACAAAGCTAGTAGATATTCACGACGCCATAAAAGAATATGAAGCTAAAAATTGGGATGCTAATGATATAGTGCTAAGATTACTGAAGAGCGAGCACACAATTTTTGACTCGGTTATGGAGATGAGGGAGAAATATATACATAACTACGAATAAATAGAGGTAAATACATAAGGATGTTCGAATTCATCACGTCTTGGTTCACCACTCCGGCCGTATCACCCGAGGCTAAAACCGAAGTGCAAAACTTGATAAAAGGTGACAAAATTGTGATTTTTCTGAAAACTTATTGTCCATACTGTAAATCAACGAAGGGCCTAGTTCAGTCACTCGGAAACAACTTCAAAACTATAGAGTTAGATCAGCTTGCAAATGGCAAAGTATTACAAAATGCTTTGCATGACTTAACGGGACAAAGAACTGTACCAAATATTTTCATTAATCAAAAGCACATTGGTGGAAACTCAGACATACAGCAATTACACAGCACTGGCAAATTGCAAGCTTTACTTAACTAAGAGGGTTAAGATGGAAAAGTTGTCCTACTAATACGGTTTATACACTGGAAGAGTAGTGCTTCAGTTGAAGTAACTAGGTTAATTAGAGTATCATAGGCTAATCGGAACTTATATTCTAGATTACTTATTTGTAGAGTCAGAACCATGGGAGTTTGGTATTGTTTTCCCACACCAAGTCACCACCTTTCAAGAGTTTGTCCTCGTATGCATTATTAACTTGGATAGCACTTCTAGAACTATTCTCGTTACCAGTGGAAGCATTATATTCTGCTACCAAATGCTTTTTCAAATCAGTCGATATTTCAGACTCCCAGATGATCACTTTCGTAAAATTGGACACTATTTCGTTCTCAGTGCTATTCAATTTTTCAAGGTACAACTTCATCAAATTGATCAATTTCAGAGAATATTTGAAGTCCTCAAACTGGGGCATCACGAAAATCTTTATAACAGTAGCGTAATTCTTGTATCTCTTGTCTGAACTATCATACGACCAGTCGTAAGTCCAAGAAATGAAACCGATTAGTTGACCCTGCTGTGTAGCTAATTTGATACCATAATAGTGAGGGTCAATATCCTGGAATTGCCTAGTCAACTCTTCGTATGGCAACTCGTAGTCAATATCAAGGTCTTGATTAAACAACTTATGACTAATGAATTTAGCCCTCAAATGGAACCAGTCGACATAACTCAGGTTAGGATCAACACAAACTCGAGTCTTGTGATCCTTCTTGGTTTTGGCATACATCCCAAGTTCAAATTGTTGATTGTACACTTTGAACAATTCCTCGAATTCGTGATACTTCACAAGTTCCACGACGCCTTCTTCGTGCTTCACTGCCTCGTCGTAGCCACCAGCAGCCACGTCCAATGGAAAGTACAACAACGGAACCGGAAACGATTTGAACCCGTTTCTGGAATAGTATTCTCCAATCTCCGAGTACAAGAACATAAACCCATCGGGCCCTACGTACGTGTCCTTGCCTAACTCCACCAACTTGTCAACCATGATCCGACACAAACCTTTGCCCCTTTGCTCGGGGTAAGTGAACACACCCCCAACACAAGCCGACAAAACTTTTTCCTTCACCACCTTTTCAATAGATTTATTCCAGGTAAATTTCCATGCCTCTCTGATGAGTATTTCGCAAGAGCACAACATGTCAGCGGGGTTCTTCACGTCCTGCAACATAAACACGAGCAACCGGTTCACTTTGGACAGCGTAATCTTCGCTTTCCCCAACACCATTTCTCTTGTCACATAGCTTTCCGACGTTAGCTGGCCCTTCCACGCTTGGGCATTTTGGCGTCGAGTGTACTCTATGAGTTCTCGGTCTGTGACATTGACCAATTGGTAATCGTCTGCGTTACTGAATGTCATCCCTTCAACTTTCTATCAAATTCTCCATATGAGTTCCTACAGTTGGTCTAATCTCAATCAAGAGACGAATTTCTCCCAATTTATAATATTCTTGTTTGTCGGGTTCAGTTGAAGTTAGCGGATTGCGTACTCCTAACGGCTATTCCACGCGATGAGGAAAATTCAATGATTCACGTCGTTTGAGATTAATGATAAGGTGATCGGCAAAAATGGCCTACCCCTCGGCCTATCTTCGAGTAGCGTTTCAAAACTGATTCACTGTAAGAACAGTAAAGGGAATATTGCAACAATAACAAAAATGGTAACGATGATGGTGCAAATGCGTCTGTGCGCAAGAGAAGAGTTTTCGATTCAAACCCAATAAAGTATAACCAGTGGTCGAAGCGCTCGATGGTACTAAATAAGGAAGGGCGATAAGCGGCTATCTGTTGTGCGGACCTGATGCGGTAATGGTACTGTAACGATATAGCCCTGTACGGGGCAAGTTGGCACCGTAGGCGACAATTGGGGAGACCACACGACCGAATCTCAATAATCGTAGGCGTCAATAAAACGGCTTGTAGACGAACGCTTTTGACTATAGGGCATACCCGACATGGAGTTATTACCGGAAGGACGCAGGAATACGGCCACCGAGGTGACATGGGAGGATCAACAAAAAATCAATAAGTTTTCATCTTTGATCGCCAAGAAGGATGAGCAGACAGACCAGTTGAACAAACTTAAGGTAGAAAAAGAATACCTCGATGACTTGTCGTTGGAGATCGAATTGTTGGACGACGACGAAAAAATTCAGTATAAGGTAGGCGAAGCATTCATATTCATGAAGGTCAGCAAGGTTGTGGACCGCGTAGAGACCGATAACCAGGTGTTGGACCAGAAAATAGCCGATATCGACTCGAAGTTGGAGGAGTACGACGCCCAGTTGGATGAATACAAACAGCAGCTTTACGCAAAATTCGGCAAGAATATCAACCTCGAACGCTAGTTTCTTGTATAATAATAGTCAATAAACGTTATAGAGTTGGCCGTTTGTAGACAACTTGGATGTCGATGCCGCCATTGATACTGGCACCATCAGAGATCCACAGTACCTGCTGCCGGACTAAGTTGGAGACCAGATTCCGTGTGCTGCTTTTGAATATGCTTTGAGACAAATGGCTGAAAGTTGATATAACGGTTTACCATATTTTTCTTGATTTGTGATATATCGTCAGACGAGTACTTTCCTTCAACGAACAAACGGTTCGTCATATTCATTACCTGGAAGATCCATGGGAAAAATACAACTAATATTAAAACTATAGGATGAGTCTTTTTTGTGAAAGGTATAATATATTGAGAAATTGTTGCAACCATTAAATTTAGCTGTTCTGTTCTCTCCACAACAACTACAATAACAACAGTCAATTATTCATTTTGACGGATAATTCAATTGCCCCTCGAGTCTAGTCAACACGCCAAAGCTTTTGTCTTTGTTTTGGGAACGCACAGGCAGTCTGTAAGGTTGCCGCCCAAAAAATTGTTTTGATGAAGGACTGGAAGGTTCTTGGGCCAACGGTCGGATGGTTAAACAACATATGCAAAGATATCAATGGGAGCGGGTCAAGCTTCAAATTGCACATTCAAATGAAAGATCCAACGGTTTACCAGAAGGGTCTATGTGAGGCCGAGTTCAACCGAACATCTCCGCTGGTTTTACGAGGAATAGTAGTTCTACAAGTGATTAGACCCGTTAGAATTCTTGAAATGTCAGTGAGTTTTGAGGGGACGCAAAGGGAAACAGCCGTGGATTATGAGGATTTGGAGTACAGTCCACCTATGTCACCAAGAAAACAAAAGATTTGGAAACAGTTAGTTGACCGACGCATTAATTGGGACTACAAACATGTAGGTAACATGGCAGTGGGGACGTACACATTTCCGTTCCAATTCGTGGTGGATGTTCTTTTACCAGAAACCTATGTTGGAAGATATGTCAAGATTGGTTATAATATCAAGACATGCCTACGATATGAGACAAGACACGGCGCTTCCCGAAGTTGTGCCAGAAAAGAACCTGTGAAATTGACAAAGTGTTTGCCTGATTTGCAGTTTGACACGTCTATAATTGCAACTGGTAATTGGAGAGACTTACTCATTTATGAGTTTAGTTTTCAAAATAAAATAGCTTTCCAAAATTGCCCGTACTTATCCATGCTCAATATCTACCCCTTGAGGAAAGATAACCGATATTTTCAGTTGCATGTAATATATATCTGGATAGAGCAAACATTGGTATTTGACAAGTTAGAGAAGTTGTCCTTCACAAGAAACTATATTGAAACCGATAAGTTTTTATTGTATAGAAGACAGTACTATGCTGATTCTACCGATAAAGTGGAGCCGTACAACTTTGAGATCTGTCTCAATATACCTTCAAGAGGCTCGGTATACGATAAAGCCAACCAGAGAACCAAGAAAACGATTTACCCTTCCATCACTGCTCATGAAGGCTTTATAAGTACCCATAGTCTCAAGGTTACTATCGAAGTCAGCGAACGTGAGAAAAGTACAATGAGGGCTCTGGAAACTTCCAACGAAATATCCAAAACCTCAAGTAGCTTGTCAAGTACATCAGCAAAGTCATTGGAATCAAGAGAATCCTTTAACATGCCGGGATACTCAACGTACCACCAGAAAAAGACTGGCAATAGTAGATTCAAAAAAATTGAGCTTTCTTTTTCGGCCCCCATTAAATTACTAAGCCAGGATTCTTCAATTGCATCTAACTCACCTCCCATTTACTCATCCATAAATTCTATGTCCTCGGACAATGTTTTCGACTTGGTTACAATAGATAAAGACTACATTGTTCCACCAACATACAAAGAACTATCGTTATAGTAAAGCAAATTTACAAAGTTCCTAGACTACTTTGCTAACCTTCTATTCATTAGTGGTACAAACTGCTGGTACAGGTCATGTCTATTTTACATTTTAAATGGTACAAATTTCATTCAACATCACTATCCTCATACGTGGGTATATCTTGAAACTCGTCTGATTTCCCCGAGGAAGCTTCATTATTTATTCCCTCCTTATTCTCGGCAGCGCCATTGACACTATGCTGTGACGAAATCCTGGCCCTTTTAGATACGGGTTCCTCTTCTCGAGTTGATTCAAAGCGGTGCCCTAGGCCCTCTAGTTGAGAAGAAGGCCTATTCCCTTGTGACTTCTCAAAAGCACGTTTTTTCCAAGCCTTTGAAATACTAGGACAGGCTTCGATTAGTTCTTTTTCGCTGACCCCGTCTTGAATACTGTGTAATATTTTCTCGACCACAGAAACATGGTTTGCATTGCTCTTGTCATTACGGAACCTCATCATTTCCCAGAATCCAGGTTTCGGTAAACATTTGCGACATTCGACAATTCTGCCCTGAAGCGGCTGCTCTAAGGCCTTCAACTTTTCCCAGTCTTCGTTCAGTAACCACAACTTAGTGAAATCTTCATAATCCATACTACCTTTCCATACTTTAAGTTTAATTAAGTCGGGTTTAGAATCGTAGTCGACATAGGTTGAGTCAGGATCTCTTGGATCTAAATCAGGATCCTGGAACTTGTTGAATATCATTTCCATTTTATAATCTACGGTATTTTCATGGGCAGGCTTCCATTTTAGTAAAGTATTATCGGTACCAAAAACATAAGGCGTCTCTGCGCAGGTAAAAATTAATCCGTCAGATTCGTGAAACAATTGATCTTTTTTAGATAAAACGTCATCCGCATGGTAAGAAGAAGTCATTAGCTTGAAACTGACTTTGAACGGAAACTCTGGAGCGTTAACAATCTCTGGATTTTTGCGTTTGAAGTTATCGAACGGTTTCATTACCTGTTCCGTTATATATCCAAGCCTCTTGGGGAGCGGCCTTCTAGTTATATCTTTACCATTTATAGCCAACGCATCGAATATACAATATCTCAAAACTGGCTCAGGCACATTCTTGTTCTCGAGCACGAGTTCTCCATCTAGTAACGTACCGTGGTGAAAAGTCTTGCCTTTTTCCTCATTAGTAGTCAACGGAAAATGAATATTGGGAATATAATAGAAGTCGTTCTCTCTAGTAATCAAGAATACACCTTCCCCTTTTTCCGGGTGGTGGATGATAAATAGCAAGCATCGCAACCCGTCTGATTTTTCACAAACGTAATACTCCCTGTTCATTAATGTATCATTCAAATGTTGCCTCTCAAACGACACTGGCTGAGACCCGGGAAACGATGGATTTTTTCTGCCCAACAAATCAGCAACCATTAATCGTAACTCTTGCATCTCATTTCTGTCAAGGATGGTGCCCGGTATGACAGGCATGTCCCTTTCCTCCAATTGTATCATGGTCGATGGCCTTTAGTTTGAGCGTGTCAGCTTAATAGCTTGGTTTAAGCTCATTAACCAGACTTTCTTCTGGCGTGCGACATTTGTGTATATGCGACATTTATACAACTACAACTAAGCAGACTGTTCAATTAGGCAGGAAGAATTATGACAGAGAGCCTATCTAAAGATGGTAAGACGACAATGCAAAGCAAGAATTAAATAACGAATTGTAGTTTAGTACAGTATCAAAAAGTAAGACCTTGGCAGTGACATCAACTTAATATATCGCCTATTGAAATGTGCGATCTCTTTTCCACCAGAGGAGAATTTTCTTGCTTTATCGGAGTAGGTATATAGGTCTCTGGCTTATAGATATTTGATAAAAAATCCTTATTATCTTTTAGTCCATAATTTTCTCCATTCAACGGTTTATTGAGCAATTCAAGTAATGACTGGCTTTCGGGCTCTGAAGTGTGCTCCGAGGTATCATCTCTAGTGTGATAGCACGTTTGACACAAATAACCCTGGTTTTCTGAGACCGTAAATATAGTCTGTCTTTCATCGTCGTTAGATCTGATCCACCACATTGGCGATGCCGTGGTACAACATCTTCGGCACCTTTTAGTACCGCTTGACTCTCTGAGGCTCGAGAATCCTGCCAGATCTATTGTTCCCAGTTGACTCTCTTCTAATTTCCGAACTTGCTCGTTGTAAATCTTTAACATATTGATGTAGTTGTTAGACCTAAATTGTGGGCCCGTTAGTCTGCCTGTGCTGTTACTTTTTGCCACATCTTCCAAGTATATCTGTACGATGGGTCTTAGCTCGTCCCTGGTAATACCGTGGACCCGTTTACCTAAAGTCCTCATACCAAAAACATTAGAATTCAATTTTTCATGTTTTGGACAGACCAACACTGGCTTTAACTTTCCAAGCGCGTCTCCGACTTTTACAAGCTTGTGATCCCTGTCCCCTACTCTCTCTGCCTCTAGCTTGAAGCCTAATTCAAAGTTTGGGCTATCTTGCGCACAAGTGACGTGAAATTTCTGATCACAATGAGAAGCTGACAGCTTGCATGTATCACAGCTTACCAAAGACCCATTTGAAGCATTACAAATGCCGCATCGAGAAGAGAAATTCCTCAAGTAGATTTCGGAAACGCTTTCTATAGCCATGTAGTTATGTATAGAATCAATCATTGCAGCTTGATCCATTGGCTCCTCTCGAAGAAGCTTTTTCGAATTCACAGCAGGAGGAGGAACCATCTTGAAGCTGACCAAACTTGAATTGAATAGAGCACATATCAAGTGACACCACTTACCTGACTCATAGATTGGTTTCAAATAATCTGGTTTGACTGAGGGGTACCCTAAAATCGAGAGTTCGTAATTCGGTTCGTTAGCTAAGCATAAGCAGCACGAATACAACGTAGAATGATGTGGGTTCAAATCATTAATACACGGGTCACACAACCATTGTTTAACTGGCTTAGCTATTCCATCTGGTATACATACACCTGAACATGAGACATGTACGTTGACACCGCAATTAGAGCAGATAAGCATGTCAGAATTAGAATCTGCTTCACTTTCGCTAGAAGAGCAAACGCAGCATTTTCTTTCGTTGACTGAAAAAGGAAGTTCAATTGCTGCATTACTCGGAAGTTGATAAGTCTGCAACTGGCTTGCAAGATCTGTGAGCTGTTTTGTCTTGAACGTCTTGATAATGCTACTCAATAATTCCTTCGTCATCACCGGAACAGATTTCTTATCCAACTTGTTTAAAGCAAAAGGAAGTTTTAATTCATAATTGTTGTTCAAAGTGGTGCTAATTATGCGGTTGGATAATGAAGGATTTATAGATTTTTTCTGTCTCTTGCTTGTCGTATGTGTAACAGGTGCTACTGAAATATCTTTTCGCTCTTTTTTATTAGTTGTAGGCGCTGGCGTCGGCTTTTTGTTAATCTTGGATTTTGCATTTGATGTTTCCAGCGACCTTTTGCGTCTGGACTTGGGAACTGATTCACTATTGACTTCGCTGCTCGGCTTCAGAGCTTTACCATTTATAGTTTTCCTGTCTTTAACAGATTCATCAGCTGATGCAGTAGTTAATTCCTTCTTATTACTAATCTTCGAAACAGTCGTTGATGCTGCGGGCTTGCCTATGGGCTTCACCTTAGGAGGCTTTTTGGCATTAGATGAAAGCGCAATAGAGGGGGTCGATTGCTCAGAAACTTTACGTTTCTTTGTTGAACGTTCCTCCTTTCCCATAGATGCATGCTTAGTGTTTGAACGAGGTGACGTTGAGACAGAGGTGTCGGTTGAAGAGGGTAACTTCTTAACCTGCACGGATGTTTTGGCTTTTGAAGATGAACCATTAACAATACTAGAAGTAGTTACTTTATTATCGTAAGACAAGCCCCCTCCAAACAGCTCCGATTTTTCGAAAATCATTTGGGAATCACGAATCAATTCATACTCCATCTTTTTCTTCCACCCTCCGACCGGCCTGTTATTTTTTTTATCAACCTCGTTAGGGTCTTCCCATACAACGGCATACCGCCGCCATAGCCTGGCGCATCTGAAACAAAGCCCAATTATTGAATTTTTGTCTATGTCTTCATACGCACCTTTTTCCAACTTCGAATTTGCGTCGTATCCGGTAATTCGGTACCATTGAGTCGATTGATGTGTATGACAATGTTTGCAGGTGAATTTGGAATTTTTATCGTTGACCTTCTCATTTTCGTAGGAGGAATCATCATCTGGATCAGCCAAATCGTCTATTTCTAGGGCATGCTTTGTTGGGGTTTTAGAAGTATGTTCGTCTTTGATGATACTTTGTACCTTCTTTTGCATTCGCCCCTCATAATTTCCCCATATTAACCTGCCACTTTCAGTCTTCTTCCAAAGATAGTAGAATCTCACTATCATCGCCAATGGCTTTGTTTTAATTTCTTTATATATAGGATAAAGTTCACTTCCATATTTCTTTACGCCAGCTTCGAATTTCTTGACTTCATCTTTAGTCAATGTAGGTTCTTTCAATGCTTTTCTAGTCAACTTACAATTTTCATCATAAGCTTTATCAACATCACCATTGTGGACCAAGTATGACTTGAGGATTGCGTCGACATAATTCGGGGACGTTGGTAACATATGCAATTTATCCGCGATTGGAGAGCATTTTGCAATATACGTATCCAATCTTTTAAAATTATCACGCTTATCTTCTTCAATCGGTTTCCACATTAAAGTACATGTCACGCCTTCCCCATCATCAACACCTCGCTCTATATAACCTTTTGGTCTAGGTTGAAGCCATTGCGGAAATTCCTTCTGCGGTACATCTTTGAATTCGTCAGGTATTGGTAACCTGAGAGTATCTGATAATTCACTTTTTTTAGTTTTAGATGACGCTTTTTTGGTTGCAGACTTCTTTTTCAAATTACTACCATTAGCATGTTTATCAATATCATAGTATACGATAGGATGGCCAAAAAACTCGGGGATGTTTGTCGCTTGATGTTTGGCCCCTAACCTTGTTGAAGCTCTTGGATAAGGGGATCTATCTTCAATATCAACACCGTCCTCTAATCTTGAATACATTCCCAAATACCGCATGCTCCATTCTTCTTTCAACCGTCTTTGCTCGAACGTTAAGTGAGAGTCACTTTTCAAAAAGTCAATCGCCATTAATTCGTACTTGGGGAGTACATTATTGACTTGTGATTTAATTTCTTGTTCGTCGAGTTCAGGAAGTACATCTTGAGAAGACGCAGGAGAATGCAAACCATTCAATTCGTTACTCAATTCCTTCTCGTTCGACAGTTTGTTATCATGCGATAACATTACCATTTTGCTCCTTTGATGTTCAAGATCATGCTTCTTAGTACAAGAGGCACAGGACCAAGAAAATCCTCTGCTAGGTTTTCTTAATAATGGAGGTTCGAGACAAAACATATGATAATGTTTGTCACAACCCGCACATGTAACTGAATCTTGGCCCGAGCACCACTGTCCACATATCTCACAATTGCAAGAATTAGAAGAAAACCCATTTATGAATGACTTGGCCCTATGGCTTTCAACAAATATGAACTCGAATCTCTTATTTAATGCGGTCAAGAAGTTTTTGCTCTTGTTCTCTCTATTCTCAACGTAGCGTAGTAAACTCAAAGTGGGAATTATATCGTAAAACTTGATCATGTACCTATCGAACAACTTATCGAAGTAAAAGCAATTAGGCTGTTGCGAATAAGCTTCTAGGCCGTTGGAGGCAGGAGATGCTGATTTACCATTCTTGCCAAAGGTATCGTCAACGACATTTTTTAGCTCGTATTCAACATCTTGCTTATGCTTCACAGTGACCAACCCTCTAAAACTGGGTAATGGACAAGTGTCGGTATGCATTGAGGCGTAGAGTAGCCTCGAATCGGAAGTTGACTTCGAGATATCTCTGGGCCGGTAAAACCACTGGATCTGAAAAACGTAATCCAAAGCTTTTTCTGAACGTTTTTGAGACGGCAGCCGTGAACCAGAGTCCAGGTTGGGCGTAGACTCTGTGTAAGACTCCTGATTGTTATTATTCTCATGACGGATATGCAGATTGTGCTTCGATTTAAAACCCATTATTCGTCCTATGTAATAGGGTTCGCCTGGTGGTTCGCTAATCATATATATATAGTTCCCTTTGCTTAGTTTGAAAGGCTCTTTTAACTTCCTTTTTCTCTGCTGTTCGTATGAAGTAGGTATCGGCGACTGGTTGGGACAGTAGAGCGTTTGCAGCTCCAAGTCAATATATGCATCTGTGAAGTCTAATTTGTACGAGAAGTAGTCAACAGGACTGGGGGGTGGTTGCCAGTTATAAGGAATAGAATTGGTGTTTTTATTCCTACTGGTAGGCTCCGGTGTCAGCGATTCTTTGACAGACCTTTTTCGGGACTGAGGAAGGTCATTTGAACTTTTTGAAGTGTTTTCTTCGAAAATTGATTCATCTATGGTATCGTTATATGATTTGTTTATTGTGGCTTTACGTTTCGGCCTTGCTGATGACATTTCCACTTGTATAAGTCTAGGCAAAATGTGAGTAGTTGGTTAAAACCTCAAGGCTATGCAATAAAGAGAGACCCAGAAAAAATTGATGATCTAGTTTTTGGATGCACTGGATGAGTGGTCCGGAAAGTCCGTTGTAAGAAAGCAAGGCTGTTCACTATGGAAGAAACAAATTAATAAAAGTGAAATTCTGGTGAAGTTGAGAAAATCATATAGCGCTCGATACCACAGAATAGTAAAATCATTTACAAACTACAATACACGAAATAGAGTCTATTATCACAGGGAAAAAACACCTATAGGATACGATAATATTCCGTGGTATTATATTTACTATAGTTTATCTAAAATTTTAATGTACAATTCGATGCAGTGGGCAATTTTAATGTGATAGTGGATGGTTTACATGTAGCCCTTTTTCAAGGCCAGCTCTATTCGTTCGAGTTCTTCAACGGAATCAGCCGATTCTAGTTGTTTCAATAAATTGGCTCTGTCTTCTTCAGTTAACTTTTTAGCAATCTCTTGATTCATTCGTTCGTCTTTCGATACAAAATGATTGCGGACATCAGACCGATCGTCGAGAAGCGTTGCCGCTCGTTCGGAGGGGTTGTCTATACCTTCTCCAAATAATTCTTTGCCCTTTGTAACTTCTTTCTGTTTGACTTTGTTGAAATCTAACACTTTCAAAGTGGGAATCAACCAAATCATGAAAATTCTGTATTCAGGGTTCTCTCGTATAGGATTACCGGCTAAAGAAAGATTAGTCAAGCTTTTTGACTTTGAAAGGGCCAAAAGATCCAGGTATCTGCTGATGTTGTTGCTGACAAGCGATAAAGTCTGCAACCGAGGTAGGTTTTTTGCAAAGTTTTCATCCGAGATACCGGTGATATTGTTGTTAGCAGCCAATAGCACTTGCAAATTTTTTAGCCTAGGAATATTGGACAACTCTACCAACTCATTATCCGTAAGATCAATGACCTCGAATGTATCCTTCGTAATACCTAAGTTTTCAAGATACGGGACTTTGAGACTTCGAAGTTGAATTGTTACCTTACCCTCTGGATTTATAATTATTGGCGCATCAGATATCACCTGTGCTGTAAGCCTCATGATACGATTCTACAACCAACACCTCTTCCTTTCTAAAACCTATGAATAAGGTAAATACCAGATTAGCCCTACCAATACGAATCAAGATGCATAGAAAAAATTATTTATTACACAAAACAACTATGAACAGACGATGTAAGAACCTTCGACCTAGACTGATTTGTATGCACCATTGATCGCTTACATGGTCCTTGAGTGTTTCTGACAAGATTGGAATTGAAAATTTGTGTATGAAAATAAGCTAAGTATACAAAACATTAGTAAATGGTAACACATGAGATACAGCCATTACTTTCGATCACTTCTAGAATGCACCTACTGCAACCGTATAACTTTGATTGACCCCAAGTCTTTGTCTTTGAAGGTGTGTCGGCTACTACTGTATCGCTTGAATGATTTTTGGAGGCTGGATTGGTGGTGGTGCCACCAATTTCATCGGGGCTGATTATATCCAAGTCGTTGTCTATGAACTCGGCTTCATTTCTGTTTAGCAAAACAGGCCTCAAGTTATTCTTGTGGTTCATCCTATTGAAAAACTGTGGTGGGATATCCTTGAAGTACATGGATGAATCAACCGCAACCTCGGTCGAAGGAGGAAAAGGGTTGGTACTGCTAAAACCATCTCCAGTTATGATCTCCCAGTTACACTTATTCCACTTCATGAAATCTAGGCTTTCAGCTATCCCGCCATTGTGAATGATGAGTTTCTTCAAGATTCCAGTGGAACGAGCTTCATTAGAGCTTAAATCGTACAAAAAGTCAAGCCCGAATCTGAAGTAATTGTGGAATTTGTAAATTGAGTTGTCATTGAATTCAATTTTAAAAGATTTTGATAAATGGTTGTGAATTAATAGACGGGAATCAAATTTATTGAAGTAGTCATCCGGAGGCCCCAAGATATTCGAAACTTCTTGCTGCGTTGTTTCGCCAATTTTTATAACATGTTCTTTTACCCTATTTTTATCGGAATTGGGTTCGAAAATAATCTTGATGATCCCCAATCGCAAGTTCACCATTAATTTTCTCAATTCAACAGCAGCAGACTTATCGCTTGTGTTTTGAATGGGCTTCATACTCATAATACTGCCCCTCAAATTGGAGTAAAAGTCCTCCCATGAACTACCCTGATAGACTGCCAACGATTCACAATCGATGTCACTGTATCGATCCCAGTTAAGAAGCATGGACAAGACTGTATTCTCGTTAGTACCTTTGCCCAAAGATTTTAACTTGCTGATCAATTCATTCAGATTAATCTTGAACTTGAACGAAATACCAGGATACGATAATACATAAAAGTCTGAGTTTTTCGAAAGCTTCCCGGGGTATGTAGGGCCAAATATTTGATTATATAGCTGTTTCAAATTGGGAGACCTTACTGACGTCTTCTGGAATGATGTGTCACCCGGTGGTACCGACCCCGACCTATCCAAATTGCCTCCGCCCGAATTTATATCATTCATATCGCTAGGAACGATATTTTCCGTAATATCATTGAGGTTGATGCCATTGTAGCTTAACTTTATGTTTTCAAAGCTAAGTATTTCGATCAAGATAAGTGCCTGCTTATCTAGGTTCTCGAAAACCAATCTAACCCCCAACTCTTCTAATGTGACCGTGATAGGCGTCTTTAAATATTCTTTCTCCGAATATGTAAATTTCATTTTATAGTTGCACTTATTCAATTGGCTAACTACGGTATACATGGACCTTCCAAGTCTTACCGTATTCCCAAGCCCTTCCCCTGGAAAAAGTGTACTATTTGTGATCATGGTGACGTAAATAGGCCAATGGCTAATTTTTTGATCGGGTTGTAACTCCAGCTAGCTGTAACACCTTATCAAAGCTCTCAAACTCCCTATCTATCAGGCAGTGCGAGTTATACAATAGAGACTATAGAAGACTAATAAAAAGACTGTTTATGTTTCAAAAATTTCGATATCTTATCTAAAGCTCAGGGAGCGCACGGGACAATTTAAAGGTTGCGGACAGTTTAGGATTGAAGTATTCAATGGGAGCTATATACCTTTGTGAAAGGTGAAAGAGCAGAGTATGTCTTGAGGGTTACAGGCTGTAAGTTATGCTACTTTTAAAAGGAAAACTTAGCGTTTAGTAAAAATAGATAGTCATTTTGCTGGCAAAGCTGGTTTAGTACTCAGTATAAGCTATTTAAAAGTTAGTAAAGCACTAGTATCTTGAAGATTTTCGTCTTGCGTATGTCAGCAACAGTAAGCAGTCGCTGTAGAAGGTGGTAGATACAGAAGGATTACTGTACAGAAAGATGATGGTACAAGGGACAATGCAATTGGACGGTGATTACTTATATTAACAATTACTAGAATAAATATATATTAAGGCATGAATTTTTATTCCTTAGAGGCATTACTAACCGTGCCATTATCGGGACTCACGAATCCTCTGCCGTCTGCGGTAGTACCCATATGAACCTCTTCTTTATTGTTGGAGGCTGCAGCTCTCAATTTAGCTGTTTTCGCATCCGTGGACCTAATTGGTTCGATAACGTAGGCCGAGTTGCCTTGGCCCATTTCTTCGTCATGGTAAGTGTATTCGCCAATCTCTGCAATATCAGTGCCCATGATCTCTTCGTCTTCGTGTAACCTGATCCTCAACTGGGGTATTCTGTCCATGATTAACAACAAAATAGACGTCAATACGAAACTCCATAAGCCAACAGAGCAGGAGCCGGCAATTTGGTAACCCAATTGCTTGTAGTGGTGGTTCATCCACCCGCCAGGGATCGCAGCAGTTGGGTCAGCAGCAACAGACCCATCCCCGGCAGTAACGTAGTCAGTTGCAAATAACCCAGTCAAAATGGAACCACAGATACCGCCAACGCCATGCAATGCAAACACATCCATCCCATCGTCAATTTGTAAAAGAGACTTCAAGTCAACGGCAAAGTTACACACAATTGCTGGAACTACCCCAAACACGATGGAGGTGTACACGGGAACGAAACCTGCAGCAGGGGTAATGCCAACTAACCCAACAATGGCACCAGTACATAAACCAACGGTCGACCACTTACCACCAGTACGAAACCAGTCTACAAACATCCAAGTGAGCCCTCCGCAGGCAGCAGCAACATTGGTGTTGACGCAAGCGTACCAGGATCGTATAGTTGCGTTACCAGTAGACCCTCCGTTGAAACCGAACCAGCCAAACCACAAAAACACGGTTCCTAAAACAATCGATGTCACGGAATGGGGCTTATATTTAGGTACTTTGCCGCTGGTTAACGGATCCTTTCTCTTACCCAAGATGAGAGAATACGCCAAAGCAGCAAAACCTGAATTCTCGTGAACAGGGCCACCACCTGCGAAATCGAGAGCTCCCAAGTTGGCAAGCCATCCATTTCCTCCCCATGTCCAGTACGCTATGGGACAGTACACCACTGTTAACCAGCAAAACAAAAAGACCATCATGGGACCCAACCTAGCTCTTTCACAGCCGGCCCCAACCATCAAAATCGCTGTCACCGCCGCAAACATCCCCTGGTAGAAGCAGAATAAGATATCTGGCACCGTTGACACCACACTGGGGGCCCCAAAAACATTTTTCAACCCGAAAAAGTCCAAGTTCCCCAAAATAACCGATCCACTGTGAGAAAAAACCAACGAATACCCCCAGAAAAACCACTGGAACGCCGTGAGACATGCAGCCATGATCGAAGCCCACAATAAAGACAACGCATGTTTTTTCCTCGAGAGACCCGAATAAAGAAGCCCTACGCCTGGTATCATGATCCACACCAAAGCGGCCGAAATTCCGATCCACGTCATATCGGCCTTGTCGAACTGTTTGTTCAAGTCCACCTTCATTATATCTCCTCCGGCACCAGTACCGGTAAATCCATCTTTAGCCATCACTCAATCGTTATTTTTGCGGCAATTGATGAGTCCAAAAATAAAAATTTCCAATTTGTTCCCACTTCGAGTCTTCCAAAAACTAGCTAAAAGCTCGCAGATTGTCGCGTATATATACTATTCTTTCAATATACTTATCAATAGGTTTATGCCTGGGAAAAGATGCAGCCATTTGGGACGAAGTATGAACCAATCATAAAGCCTCATCGAGGATCTTGATAAGAGCTAGTCACATGCGCACTCATCTCATGCCACTGATAAGCCGCCAAATACGAAAACACGCTAACCAACCGTCCGTATACCGTTATCAGCACATATAAAAACAGTCATCGGCGAATTAGACGGCTAGACTTAAAATAGGTGCATTTGCAACAAGTATTATGACTATGTGAAGTTTCTTTGGCTAATATTTTTTCAAGCGAGTAGGATGATTCGTTCGATTTCTTTCAATTCGAAAATAAGTTACCCACAAATGACAAAGGTGTAGAAGGGGCGGACCCTGCCAAGACAATTGGCTTCATATAGTTATCTGGAGGAGTATAGGCAAACTACAATATTTTTTCACCAGATATAGTTATCAAATAGGGCTGTGAAAGATGTTAGAAAAGTTGGGTGGTCTTGTGATTGGATGTAGTACGAAGGCGCAGAAGCGAGTCGAACCGGGGAATAAAAATAATGTGAATGTCGCGGAGAAAGTTGCGCGACATTTGAAAATGT
Organism: Debaryomyces robertsiae; assembly: GCA_030566065.1. Lineage (NCBI taxonomy): Eukaryota > Fungi > Ascomycota > Pichiomycetes > Serinales > Debaryomycetaceae > Debaryomyces > Debaryomyces robertsiae. The sequence goes on from JAJMHL010000005.1 coordinate 721,971, forward strand.
CAAATGTCGCGAGAGTACCGGCTTCCATCATTTCTACTATACACGGAGCCTATGGCGGAGGAACGGGTATAAGGCCATCGCAGTACCATTAATCTAATATATACATACGGGAGATGTCGGAGTCGCGGTATTCATACGGTACATCCATTCTAACCACGAAAACGCCGCAAGAGGCGGCGAGCGTTATCCCAACCAGCATTGAGAGTACCCAGAAGCTAATTGGCGAGAATTTACTCAGTTGGTTCAATAATTATTGTCAATTGTTGCAGCGCAATAATCAATCGCTACACCAGCTATTGCAGGATGGCAGCCGGGTGTTTGGCGGGTCGCAGAAAGAGGAGTATGATGGGTTTCAGAAGGTTTGGAATTGCTTGCTCAACTCTGTCCAGACCGAGATACAAACCAACGAATCGTTAGTTAAAAATTTGAAATTGGAGGCCATGGGTCCTTTGAAGGACCTATTTGAAAAAGACGTTCGGTATTCGGAGTTATTGGTCAACTCACAGGAGTTGCAGGAGATTAGTCGGGACTTGTCGCAGCACAGCACTGATGCCGAAATACAGTGGAACATGAAAGCGCCTCAGATTTTCAGCAATTTTGAAAATTTCAAGAAATTTGAAAACCAGCTTCTTTTTGACGTGAGCTACGGTTTATTGAATGGGTTGAACGGAAAGTATTCCAAGAGTTTGAGTAATAATGAGAACTCCACCAATTACGTGTTGAATGCGTTCAAAATTGATAGCGAGATGGACAAATATTTGCAATACTTGCTCCAGAAAAAAGATTTCCCTGTTGCGAAAAATGTGCCAGCTGCAGCAGCGTATGGTCAAGGCCCCAAACAGAGGCAAACTAGACAAGCAAGTCACGGTGATATGAACTCGATGGCCTCGGGCGCAACAGGCGGCTCTATCGGTAACTCGAAATCATCAAAGTTGAAGTCGAAAATGGGGTCCATTTTTGGTCGTAGAAATAAGCTGAAGCGTGCTAGTGTTATGGGCGGAGATGCGATTGCTGAAAATGGTTCTTTGGACTCTTCGAGCACTAATCAGAGATTAAATAAATCTACAGACTCCATCGATCGTTTAGCAGGAAATAATGATTCTGCTGTGCTGGGAAACCAAAGAGGATCAGAAGTGGGAATTCAAGCGCCACGTACACAACAGAGCATGCCTGAGACGTCCCAGCCTCAATCTGGGCAACAGCAGACAAACAGCCCGGCTCAGGGACCATTTCACGGTGGAGATACACTGCAGCACTTTCCGTCAAATATAAAGCAAGAAGCTCCGTCTGATCCGCAATCACAGGGTCATCAGAATCAAGGTCTCCACTCTTTGAATACTGTGCCTTTGACTCCGAAGTCTTTTGCCAACGGTACAAATGAAGTCGCAGACTCTCCAAACATGGTGAAATACGATTCTTCAGATGACGAGACAGATGACCCTACTAATTCGGGTAATAGAATGTCCATGTTGCAGCAGCATTATTTGGATAAAACACCAGGGTTTGACTCTGCTCAAAGCTCACCAATGAATGCTAAGTTTTCGAGTTCGGCACCGCAAGCATCTCTGCAATTGGCGAGAGTAGAACCTATGAAAGCAGGAGAACTTGAGAATAATCAGGGAAGATTAAGTCAAAGCAGTGCAGGTAAATATAGTTTTGAAACCGGTGACGAGGATGCTCCTATTCGTTCTACACCCAGGCAGCAGCAGAACACTTTTGAAGATCAAATACCTGGCTCAAATCAAGGCACCCAGTCTGGTGCAAATGATTTCTTAAGAAACGCTGAAATTGCTGCTGGAGCCGGTGTGGCCGGTATTGCTGGAGCTGCGACTGCAGGAGCTGCTTTGAGCCACCACCAAGACCAAGAATATAACGAGCCTTCTCATCCCCAACAACCCCAACAATCCCAGCCACCTGAACAAGCTTCACAATATCAGCAATCTCAGCAGCCTCAGCAGCTTCAGCAACCTCAAAACTTGGAACGACAAAAACTGGGATCACTACCACCACCTCCCCCAAGAGCAAGAAAGGTAATTCATCGAGAGCCATCAGTATCAAGCCAGAACATGCTGTCACCTGCAAAAGACAGCATGACATCTGTTCCTAGTGCCACGGGTGATTCCATGACAAACAGAAGAGATGTTCACTCGCAAATGTTTCATAATTTGCCCAATGCGAGAGACTCGGTAGCTCAACCACATACAGCTTTAATCAGCCAGGATACGGGTAATTCGCTCATGAGAAATAGTGATCTCTTCAAGCATTTTGACTCAAACACTTACGTCGAGTCGAACGGGTTGAACTCCTCGATAGCCGAAGTAATTAATGTAAGTATTAAAAATGACAATGTGGTGAAATCACAGATCATTGGTGAAATCGCTTTCAACTACAAGACGCTGATGCAAGATCAAGCAGAACCAGTCTTGATCAAAATACCCAACAAGTTCGACAAGACGATATTAAATAATTCATTTGTTCAAAGACTTGGTAATGACGATTTTAAAATAAGTCCAGAATACATAATGTCGAAAACTTTAGGTGGGATCAAGTACTTAAAGAACATAACCTACCAAGAAGTTCCTGTTCTAATTCAGCAAATTTGGAAGTTCGAGGATCATCAATCTAGCTTGATGATAAGCTTGAAGTTAAACCCAAGTTACGCAAATAGTTTGTTGTTGAAGAATTTGGTGGTTTCAGTCGCATTGGACTCGTCCTGTGAAACCTTGAGTGCCTCCTCCAGGCCTCAAGGATCATTCAACAAGGACAAAAACAGAATTACTTGGAGATACACCGCACCCCTCCACCTATCTCGCCAAAATCTTGAAGAAAAGTTGATCGCTAGATTTTCTACAAACGGTACGGGGTCTGAGCACGAATCTGGTATACAAGTCAAGTTTGCCATAAGTGATCCTCCACACCAGCCGTTGATCTTGAATCAGAAAAATGAAAGTGTCCCTTGTGTGAAAAATTTAATAACTGGTAGCTATAGTGGTCATAGTTGAACCAATCATATTTTTTTTCAATAGTGTATTCAATAAAGTATGTTGTTTTCTCGCTATTCTGATCGCTGTAATTTCGGAATCTTTATTAGTAAGTGTGCCGCCGCCCTATTGTTCGCAACAAACGTATTCGACCTGCTGTATTACCAACGCAAATCTACCCCAATACGAAGCCTTTGCCGGGGTCATCACTCCATGTTTGATGCTGACTCCATCTTCTGAATTGTTTGCGTGTGGTCTCAATTAGTCGTCTACAAGTTTGCATCAATATGGCGCATACATCTATTATGCAAATCAGTTGGCAACTAAATTGCGGTGCAACTTAATAAGCATATGTTCTACAATAACCTAATTTGAGCTGGGGTACCTCTCCTATTTACCCAGTCGGGATGTCAGTTCGATCATTTATTTGGTACTTGCATACTGCTGAGCTTTTCATCACGCGGTGTTTGCAGCTAAAAGTTAGTAGTTTCAAACTGATAGTTCGTTTTCTATGTTTCGAACACATAATACGATGCTAACCATACCACTTATTCAGTCTTACGACAATCCCCAGAGTTTTTATCCCGAATAGTGGAGTCAACAATTAGATTTCGGAACATTGTCCACTTGAGTTACTCCGGAAACCTAACTTTAAGCTGCATAGTTGCGTAATCATGCATTTCGAGAAACTTATCCGCAAAAAAGTTAAGGATAAGCTCTTGTAAGCACTCATACCGTACGGTTAAACATGGATAAACCCTGGAACGATATGGCCCCATTAGGCACGAACAATAAGTCCAAAAAGTATAAAAAGATCAATTTTTCAGACAAGGAGAAGCTTTGAAATACATGTCCTACAAGAGTTCCAAATGATAATTGCGAAAATAATAAGAGCAGCAATTGGATTCGGATTGCTCGCTAGAGTTCAAGGAGCGCCAACCAACTCGAATGCTGAAGGCCATGCTACTGCAACATTCCAAGAGTCAGCTAGGGCTACTCTCAAGGATGATGCAACAGTGGGGGTGGCTCAAGTGCCAAATATAGTTAACGCGAGTGCAGTTGACGCTAACGAAATTGCGAAAGGTTATGATCTAATCGATCTCCAGGAAACTAAGAGTGGCCTTACTGGGCTCTTAAAATTGGTTGAAGCCACCGATATTTATGGGTATGACTTCGATACCTTGAACTTGACGGTGGAATACCAGTCGAACAATAGATTGAACGTTCACATCGAGCCTACTGATTTGCAGAATGTTTTCGTATTGCCCGAGTCTTTAGTTAGAAAGCCTAAAGTGGAAACTCGTAACATAACATTGGGCTCAGACCTTGTTTTTGAGTATCGGGAGAAGAATTTCGGATTCGAAATCATTAGAAATACAACAGACGAAGTTTTGTTTTCTACAATTGGCAATCCGTTAGTTTTTTCGAACCAATTCATTCAGTTTAACACTACACTTCCTGAAGGTCATGTTATCACTGGTCTCGGTGAGTCCATTCATGGTTTGGTCAACGAGCCAGGTGTGGTTAAGACTCTTTATGCGAATGACATCGCTGACCCTATTGACGGCAACATTTACGGCGTTCATCCAATTTACATGGATCAAAGATATGATAGCGGTACTGCCCACGGTGTTTATTGGAGAACATCAGCCATCCAAGAAGTTGTTGTAGGAGAAACGTCTTTGACATGGAGAGCTCTCAGTGGCGTGCTCGACTTGTACTTTTTCAGTGGACCCCAACCCAAGGATGTCATCAAGGAATACGTCGGCGAAATAGGTCTTCCAGCATTCCAACCATATTGGGCATTGGGATATCATCAATGCAGGTGGGGATATGAGACTATTGAAGATTTGGAAGATGTGGTGCAAAATTTCAAGAAGTTTGATATCCCATTGGAAACCATTTGGTCCGATATAGATTACATGGACGCCTACAAAGATTTTACTAATGACCCTCATAGGTACCCGTTAGACAAATACAAAAAGTTTGTAGACGATATCCACAGCAATAATCAACATTACGTGCCAATACTTGATGCTGCTATCTATGTTCCAAACCCAAATAATGCAAGCGACGTTTATGCTGTTTTCGAGAATGGTAATAACTCCAATTCCTTCATGAAAAATCCGGATGGATCGTTGTACATTGGTGCCGTATGGCCCGGTTTCACCGTATTCCCTGATTTCTTTGCTCCAAATGCTCAAGACTTCTGGACTCAATCGATAAAAGACTGGCATAATGATGTCGCTTTCGACGGATTATGGTGTGATATGAATGAAGTATCCAGCTTCTGCGTTGGCTCTTGCGGTTCAGGTAAATATTTTGAAAATCCTGCTCAACCAAATTTCCAATACGGAGATCTGAGTCCACTGTATCCAAACGGATTTGACGAGAGCAATGCAACGGAATACTCGTCTATACAAGCTACTTCCCCAACTTCGACCTCCGCGGCTTCACCGTCGAGCTCCAGCACAACAGCTGATTCAAGAAATACCAAAGCACCGGGGAAGGGCAACATTAACTACCCACCATATGCAATCAACAATGATCAAGGAGAGCATGACTTGGCGACTCACGCTGTTTCTCCAAACGCAACCCACGCTACTGGTGACGTCGAATATGATGTGCATAGTCTTTGGGGATACATGGAGACAAACGCAACTTATAATGCATTATTAGAAGTCATGCCAAATAAGAGGCCTTTTATTCTCTCTAGGTCCACATTTGCAGGCTCTGGTAAGCACGTAGCTCACTGGGGTGGTGATAATACGGCCAATTGGGCATGGATGTATTTCTCAATACCACAGGCATTAACTATGGGGTTGTCTGGAGTTCCATTTTTTGGTGTTGATGCTTGTGGCTTCCAAGGAAATAGCGACAGTGAATTATGTTCACGATGGATGCAGTTAGCCTCTTTCTTCCCATTCTACAGAAACCATAACACCTTGGGGGCTATCTCACAAGAACCATATGTTTGGTCTAGCGTGGCTGAAGCCACTAAGACTTCCATCAACATCAGATATTTACTCTTACCATATTATTACAGTCTCTTGCATGAGGCTCATGAGACAGGCTTGCCAATTTTGCGTGCCTTATCATGGGAGTTTCCACAGCAACGTAACTTGAGTGCAGTGGACAATCAGTTTTTTGTTGGTGATGCATTGCTCGTTACCCCAGTGTTGGAACCTGGAGTTAATCAGACTCAGGGAGTATTCCCAAACATTGGCTCGGAAGAGGTGTACTACGATTGGTACACACATGAAAAGGCTACTTTCCAACAAGGAGACAATGTAACTTTAGATGCCCCATTGGGCCATATTCCATTACACATAAGGGGCGGCTACGTTCTCCCAACTCAAGAGCCAGGCTATACAATTGCTGATAGCAGGGAAAACCCATTCGGAATAATTGTCGCGTTGGATAAGGACGGTAAGGCTAATGGCTCGTTGTATATTGATGATGGTGAATCCTTAGAAGTCGATTCCTCTTTGAGTGTCAATTTCACAGTTTCAAACAGTGTACTTTTAGCTTCCATATCTGGAGACTATGCTGCTTTTCAACCACTTGCTAATGTAACAATTCTTGGAGTGTCAGATGGTCCCAAGACGGTAACATTCGCAGGCACTAGCGTTGATTTCACCTACATAAATTCTACTTTATCTGTTACAGGGTTGGAGTCCTACACTAAAAATGGCGCTTTTGCTAACGAATTCTCCCTTAAATGGTAGTCGGATGCTAATTTATATATTGAACTCTTCTTCTTCTTCGTTCTTGGTTCCAATTTTATTCGTTTCTCCAATGCTGGAGATAATCTGACCTCCTATACGTTTCTTTATGCAATGATTAACGCATATCGAGAATGCTTACAATTTATCGGCTATGTAAGTAAGAAGTGTTGACATGGTACATTTGTGGATGCTAGACGGAACCGTGCGGCTCGACTATTGAACTCGCACATACAAGTTCATTAGCAGCAAGAACATTAATACTACTTCTTAGGATGTTCTTAAGGTAAAGTATTATTGGTGAATATCCCATTTCTATCTGAATTCAATTGAGATTAACTGCGAGTTGGATGGTTTGCCATGGTTGTTATTTCCATGGGTGCCACAATTTTGCGTTTTGTAATACTACTATTTACTTTTTGGGATAATAGCGTATTGAATGCTCTCAACGTTTTGCTAACACTAGGATTCGCATGGGTGATATTAGATACAATAATAGGAGTGGGAGCTCCACCTACTATTAAAGGAATTGTTTCAATTCCCGGCTATCCTATAGTGGGCAATATTTTTCAAGTCATTAATAACCCAGCGTTAGTGTATATCAAGTGGGCAAAAAAGTATAAGACGAGCATCTTTCAAATAAGGTTAGGTATAAAGAGAGTTGTAGTTGTGAACTCATACGAAGATGTGAAGAACTTGTGGAATAGACACTCAAGCGCTAATAACTCGAGGCCCGTGCTGTACATTTTCCATGGGGTGGTCTCATCCACTCAAGGTTTCACGGTGGGATCAACTCCAGCTGGAGCTTCTTATAAGCGTAAAAAGAAGGTTATATCTCTGGGGTTGAATAATAAGACTGTGAAAAATTTATCATACTTAGTTGACATGGAGACTAAATTTACCATCAAAAAAATTATACAGCAGAATAGAGAGTTGTATGGGCCACCTTCCTGTAACAACTATCGTTATTCAAGAATGATATTGTCAGACATCGACTTGAAGCACTATGCCCAACTATATGCTTTAAGAAGTGCAATTTACATAACCTACGGTTTGCATTTGGACGTCTACGATTCGGAAGCAGGTATTGCAAATGAAATAATTGAAGTAGAAAGCCAAATCATGAAGTTTAGGGCACCAATATCTAACCTACAGGACTACATTCCAATACTAAGGTATTTACCATTTGGTAGAAATAATCAAGCGAAGGCTTACAGAGATCGAAGAGACATGTACATGACAAAATTATTTGAATCCCTTCAGCAAAAAATATCTGAAGGTGACCCCAAATCTATAGAGAGCTTGGTTGGTAAAGCCGTGAACGAGTCGGATAGAGCTCTGGGCTTAACATCTGCTGAAATACAAAGTATTTGCCTAACAATGGTTAGTGCAGGCTTGGACAACACTTCTTTGAACTTCAATCACTTGATGGGCCAATTGTCACAGCCAGCTTATGGATATGCTCATCAGAAGAGAGCATTCGAAGAGATAATGTCCACATATTCTAACAATGTGTGCTTGGCTTGGGACAATGTAGCATTTAAGTTGGAGTGTCCCTATGTTATAGCTTTGATAAAAGAAACCCTTCGGTACTTCACCGTGCTCCCATTGGGACTACCACGCACAACCACCAAAGATATAAAGTACAACGATGCCATCATTCCCAAGAATACGACATTATTTATGAACGCCTTCGCTGCCAACCATGATCCTAAGGTATTCACTAACCCAATGTGTTTTAAGCCCGAACGATGGCTCGACCCAGCGACTAATACTCTCCTACCTAAAAACGAGATAGGCCATTTTTCTTTTGGAGCCGGGTCTCGTATGTGTTCTGGAAACTATTTGGCATATAAAGAGTTATACACTTTAACCTGTCGTATGATTATCACCTTTCAAATAAGAAGGCCCACTTCGAATCAATACTTAATGGAATTAGACCCCTTCAAGAACAATTCGAACCCAAGTGCTATTTCATTTGAGCCGAAAGTGTTCAAGGTGAGGTTAGAACCCAGAATCCATAATGGAAGCGACGAATTATATAACAAAATATTGAGAACTTGAAATGTATATATTCCCATAAAAATAAATTGAAACTCTGTTTATCTGTTGTATCTCTCCTCCAAAAAGTCATTATCCTTATTAAAATTATCACTACTATACACAAGTTTGATTAGCATACAGTATGGTCTGAATTCAAAGGTTTTCGGCTAAGTCATACAGACTATCCTGGCTCGGGTCTATGTATCCCACCTTATTAACAACCACTGACTTAGACGATTTGCTCATGGGCAAATTATATTTTAGTATGCCACGCACTATTAAGTCAAATGGGTTCTTAGATATAACCTCCCACTTTTCAGAATTGTCGGGTTCAGTGTTGTTAGTTGATTTGAAATCTCCAAGGTCTGTTAGGTTCTTGCCTGGGCGCAATAATTTGATTTCCCCACTCTGAAGCGAAGATTCTCTCGTGAAGAACCCACCACTGAAAGTCATAGGTGATTCTAAAGTCTTTATTGTGCCCAACAAAACCGTCTCTACTGAGCCAGATCCCGAAACTTCCAACTCATAATTTTTGGAGTCTCTCTCATTCAAATATCCACTCTTTGCGAAAATGTCTAGTTCAACCTCATCAATGTCAACAGTAAACCAACCAGGGTTGAACGCCTCGACTATGATGTTGAAAAGTAACTCATCTTGACTAACTATTGGGTTTTCAAAATTTCTTATATTTACATTAGTTAATTCCTTTGTCGTTGCAAGTATGAAACCCATGATGAATCCAACACTTAGAATACAAGTTATGCTGATAAATGTATAAATGAAGCGTTTGATGTAATTGACTTTGGGGGCGTTGAAGTCGAGTGACTTCTTTCTAGGTAAGTAAAAATGTCCGTTTCCAGGTGACAAATGGGAATGATCGAAACGACCTGAAATATTTCTTGATCCAGGTGGCCGATACTGAGCTTCCTCGTCGTGAAGATGTCCCCACGGATTGCCTTCTTCATATTCCTCCACGTCACCATAATATTTTTGGTGGGGTTCTGGGTAAGGGAATGGGAAAATGTCACCATCGGGATATTTATTGTTTGATGTGTTCGGTGGTGAGTTATTCGAATTATGATTAGGCACAAATGCTTGACCGGTTGACAAAAACCTTTTATTTTTCGACTTCGGGCTTTTCCTTGTACCATGAAAATTCAAATTGAGAGACCTATAATGTGGTATCCTGTAATTCCGGTTGAGCAAAGATGTAGTATCATTGAAATTCAGACTATTATTAGCATTGTTATAAGGAAAGCGAATATTATTATCATAATATATCAATTCATCGTCAAAGTCCTCTATATCTATGTCGTCAGGAATGATACTGTACCTCCTCGGCTGGGAGCCTTTCTTGTCAAACAACTTTGAAGTAGTTGACCTTAATTTTGATGAAGTATTGGAAGACTTATTCTTTTTGGAAGCCGACCTGCTGGCTGTTGACTGGTTTGTATTGGATTTCAAATTTGCATCTCCCTTCAAGCTATCATGTGGAGCGGTGGAATCAGAAAGAGGAATGTCGTTGTGAAATCCACTTGGACCATGATTGTTGATGCTTACAGCATTCCTTGTTCGATGAGATGGGTAAAAGTCTTCTTCGGTCGAATCCTCGTCATCAATGATATCTGTATCATCAACCTCACCGTAAGAGTAACGATCATCATTGGAATTATCATTGATACTATTTGCTGCAGTATTAGACTTCTGTGAAATACTCTTTTGCAACCCTGCAGACTTCGCACTTCCCAAACCCTGATTAAAAAACGTTTTAGTTGGCATAGCGTATGGTACTGATGGATAGTGGCCATGTGATGCATTACTTTTACTAATAACTGCATCAGAAGCAACGTTTCCTTTCTCATCACTGCTATTAAGCGTTGAAGGTAAGTGAGAAACTGAGTACGTTGACCCGTTCCTATTGTGTGGCGGTCTGGGTTTATTTCCTATCACTTCCAAATTCGAAGAAGGGTTAGTATATGAGTTATCTGTTGGCGGTATGGAATTATTGGTTGAACGGATGGTGGGTATTTTAGACGAATGCACAGAATGAAGCGACTCCGATGCTGGGGCGTTACCATCAGATTCTTCCACTATAGGAGGCGAATTTAGTGTCGATGTCACTCCTCCCAAATTCATTATACTGCCATTAATGGATGCATTATCACTTTGAGGTTGTACACGATTATTGGGGTTGTGAGGAGCGGGTCCCTTTTCAAATTCGTTTGTATTATTCTCATAAACAAACGTTTCATCGCTATCAGACGTGTCGACATCGTCAACGGCGCTGGCAAGCTTAGCCGCGAAAAAGTCGGTTTTGGTAGAATTTTGCTTAGCGATTCTTTTACTCTTATCCTTACGCGTAGGCTTGCTCTTGGATTCCTCATTTAAATTACTTGCCGATGCAGAACCGATGTTATTGACTGAATTTACGCTATTATTCGCAGCGTTGCTATTGCTTCCGTCACTCTCGCCAATAGGTCCCACGGTACTAGGAAATCCTGGCGCTTTAGGTGACTTATTAATTATTTCGGATATTATCATTGGGTTTTTGGGATGGGGTTCCTTTGAGCTAATGATCTTTTGCTTTGCTTTCAATGACTTGTTCAAATTCGAAATAACGTCCTTGTTAAACTTAGGGGAAGGGACGTTATTGGCGTTTACCTCTGTCTGTGATAATCGTGAACTACCGGTAGTTGCCTCATTACTGACACTCGCCGCTTTAGAGTCGCCGCCGACCTTCTTTTTCGGTGCCTTGAAAGCCAAAGTACTACTACTATTAGCGTCGCTGTTAGTGCCCGATGCAGAGACAACTTTGCTTGGTCGTTGCTCCGAACTGCTTTTTGCGTTGCTCTTACTATTTCCCGTGGTCTCGTTCGGATCTATTGCAAGCTCTTCAGATTCTTCTGGCTCAGGATTATCGCTGTTTGTGTCTATCGTCAAGTTTTTGACATTCTTTGAACGCTCTTTCTGCGGTGAAGCAGCTGTCATTTCTTTTATTTCGTCGCTACTTTCTGTCTTTTTTTTGCCACTTTGAAACAACACATATACTACCGTCAGTTTTTTTCCCTCTAATCTCAAGCGAGCTTTATCAATATTTGTTTCTAATTAGACTGATAGCGTGAAGAACCGATAGCTGATTGTTTACCGCCGTATTATGGTACAGAAATCAATTCAAAAAATTCGAATGTGTATATGCAGGATTATATATATGAAGAATTCAAGGTATATAGCAACACTATGGAAAATGTACGCTTAAGAACCCATCTAAGGCTTCCTCAACTTGTTCAAGTCTTCCAACTTCTTGGAACTCAAACTATTTCGCGTGAGGTCATTACTATTAGTGCTATGAGACTGGTCAAATTCAGATCCCACATCAGGATATGCGCTTGTCGCACTCAACCTCGAGCCATGGCTTAGGCTTCTTCTTAGACCGAAAGATCCTTGGCCGTTGGCGTGAGCAGAGTTACTGTAAGTTCTGCTTCTGGGCTTCTTACTGGAGCTCGAAGGAGGCGCCGTTGGCACGACCAGGTACTTTCTCTCCTTGAAAACGACGCCAACTTCTTTCATATTCTTCTGGTGCTCTGGTTCAACCTTCACAAACCAGTCCAAACCCTCATCGTACTCATACATGCGGTAATCAGTGCCATATGGTTTCAGCTCTAGACAGTACAAGCTGTGGAGCGGGACATCGAGTTCCCCTATAGAGGATTTGTCCAAGTTCAAAAAATATGCCAAAAGAATTCGTAAGACGACTCTATGCGACACTATCAACAAATGATCTGTGGTTCTTTCTATTTCAGTGATGAGGGGCCTCAATCTGGTCAAAACATCCAAGTAAGATTCACCCCCAACACCTGGGTATCTGTATGTAAGCTTATCACGTAGTCTGGACTGAAATTCCTTGGGATACTTGTTTTGGATTTCATCGTAAGTTAAGCCTTCGAATTTTCCACCTCCTAGTTCATTAAGCATTCTCATTTCTTTAATAGAAAATAATTGTTCGTTGAAGTATTGCCCTGTTTCAACCGCTCTATAAAGCATTGAAGTCCAGACACAAAAGTTGGGTTCTGTTGGTATGCTGTCCACTCTTGTTGGCTTGTTTTTATCTTTATCAAAAATTGAATTATAACGCAACTCCAACCGGCTTGAGAATCTCTCCAACTGCTGCTTGCGAAACTCTTGCCTTTGATAATTCATAAATCTCAGTAAAGTTCTGGCAAATTTCTCCCCGCGCTTGGTCAAATGAGAGTCACCGCCAATCTTACCAGAAAGATTATCGACACTTTCACCGTGCCTTGTGATCCATATCTGTCGTTCACATAAATTAAAATTCAACAAAAAGTAAATTGTTTGAGAAGCTAAAAATCCTTGAATGTTGAAGCTGACCACTTTTTTCCCAACGTCTATCATTTTAACGTACTGGAAGCCCGGCGCTTCTTCTTCTGCCTCATCAATTGTCTCATAAGCCTTCTCGTAATTATGAAGCCTTCCTACAAAATCTTTGAGGGCATCTTCGGGCTGCATGGAATGATAGTCTGGGCCCGATAATTTCAATCGTATGTTGGATTCGATAATGGCGGGATCTGAACAAATACTTTCCAAAAACAATACTTTTAATTCACCATTCGATCTTTCTTTGATTTTCTTCAAAATTTTTAATCTTCTCTTTTTCGTTGAATTAGTAGCGTCAAATATACCAACTGATCCGGACCCGTCGATAACGTAGTTTAATAATTGATCTAAAGTATCCATGGCCCACTTTTCACGAAGGGCATTAGAACTCTTATTATCAGGGCTGAAAAAATCAGCATTGTGTGTCCCTGAAGTTGACTTCTTAGAATCAGGCTCCGGATTTTGTGTCGGCGTACTTACTTCATTATTAGGAGTGTTTGTATCAGGTAAGGGCTTTGTCTCTGGACCAGCATTATTTTCCTTGTCTTTTCTTCTAGTATTGCCAACGTTAAATACACGGCAATCATGTTGAAGCCAGTTCAAGTACCTTGTTAATTTATTGGTGATGTAGGACTTACCTCTTGCAGGTAGTCCCACCATGACAATAACCAACTTTGACCCCACGTCTACAGATGCAATATGACCATCAGGTGAAGTCTTTGAGGATGTCTGCCCTGGTATGTTTAATGTGTAAGCCTTGCGGGCCGGAGGAGGAGGCTTAGTCAACAAAAGATTCTTTAACTTTTCTAAGGAAGGAGTTTTCTCGAACAGCTGTTTCATCTCTAACGGAACGTCATGCAACAAACTGTCCTTTTCCTCTTCGTCTATTTTTAAAGACCTGAAGTCTTCCGACTGCTCATAAGCAGACAGAGCACGCCTTTTGTCGTCCTCATTTGACTGGTTGGTTGTCATGGGTGAGATTGATTCCGATTTGGAACATTTGGAGGCAACAGGAGCAGACATTTGATACGTCGGTTTGTTATTCAAATCGGACAAATTCAAGTGGGATATATTTTTCGTTTTCAACATATTATTTCCTTGTCGCTCGTCATCTCTGGTGTCGTGCTCATCGTCTGTCTCCTCGAAATCGCTCGATTGCTCCCGTGTCACCGGAGACGCAACGCTCGATACTATCGGCGTGTCAGTCAACGGCCTTTTGTTGAATTCCGGCAAAGTTGTATTTGGGTTCCCGTTGGAACCACCATCCGCCAACTGCGAGTCGAGCGACTTGGTCATCCCCAATTTCTCTCCAGTACAGGGGTACGACGAAAGTTTCTTCAACGAGTTCTTGCTCACCGGTGAGAAGTTGTGGTGTTGTCGCAAACCATGGTCGTACGTGCCTTGTCCCCGATTTTGTCCTTGTCCTTGTCCTCCGTGCTGCGTCTGGCCCTCGTCCTGCGACTCGTTGTACAGCTCGTTCGATGCAAAATACCGGAGCTCCTCCTCACTAGATGAGTTAGAAGGCAGCGTGAACACCTGGCTCGAGCTATTGTGGAATGGCGAAAACGTTACTCGTTTGTCGCTCCCTCTCACCCGCCGGTGGTGAAGCATCCCGTTTGAAATAGAATTCGCCTTCTTCCTAGCCCGATTGGCTTTTTTTTGCTCATTCGTTACATTAGTTGTATTATTCTGCTTGTTGGCAACAACCGACGACATACTATTTGCTTATATTAAGACCAACCGCTGTTTCCCAATCTTCATACCACTAATTACTACTAAGTGGTTACATAGAGACGGTGAGAGAATCGATGATGGTACTGTCCTGCACATATTTCTCGGAGTGCAATGAGTCTTTGTGTCACTTTCTCCTGAATTATCCTGTAGTCCGACGTCATACCCTATGATGGCTAATGGCTGAGTCATGGCAAGCTGGGCCTTCGGAGACAAGAGAAGGCACGAAAGGGGTTTGTAAAGATTGCATCGGTGTGTTGGAAAAATGGGGCCTCATTTGTAGCTGAAAGGGGGTGAGACAAGCGCGTGCAGCAACAGTGTCTTTTGGAAGTAGCTAAGACACTGGAGTTGGTGTAGAGATCTGCACTTGTATACTTGTAGGTATGTGGGAGTCCGGCTAGCTATTTCTGCGAGGTGAAGGGGAAGGCTCCGGTAAGGAGGTGTTCTGTAGTTTAATTTTATGAGAGATAGAGGGCCAAAAGTGAGGTTGCAGCCATAACAAATGAATTTTCAGTGAAGTAAGCGACTTCAATGATTTGGGGGATTTAAGTGACCAAAGAGTGAAAATACTGTAAATGCAAAACGTAAGGATTCGGAAACGCGAGGCAGTAAAGAATCATGCAGACGCCATAGAAGTGGTATCATCAGAGATTTCGATGCACAGGGTGACAAAATCGTAAAAAATCAGCACTGGGAATACTAGTTCAAAGCAATTATAGGAGGGGGGGCAGCCAAGTCAGGTGTTTTGCACCCATATAGTTCAGCTTGCTCGTAGTCAAATATTGTCTTTTGGAACGACTACAGGCCATGCATGGAGCTATTCGTACACAACCTATGTCATGCAGCTGGTTTATGCTCCCTAATGCTCCAGAAGTCTCTTAAGTTGATAGTCAAATATACAAGAGTAATCGAGTAACGGCACTTAGTCGCACTCAATCCTAAGCTACCGCATGGTGGTGGTAGGACAGAGTTGCGTCCAAGGAAAGGAAAAGTTGGCAGATGTGGAAATGGCCTTGAAGCAGCTGTAGGCATCATTGATAGTCTCTACAAGAGCTTGTATGCTTCATAAGAGACCCTGATATGATGGAAAAAATTTTGATGGACGGATATCTTCGCAGATATTTAGTGAAAAAAAATCTCGATGAGATGCCTCATCAGACCTATTTCAGTAATAATGTCATTCTCGTTCGGGTTCACCAACGATGACTTCAGCGACGACGATATAGTGGAGGAATCGTCCCCCGGTATGCCAGGAGCAGACCCAGTTCCGCACAAAAATCCATTGGAGGACATATCAAGCACCATCAAGGAATCAGCTCTTCCACAACTCCACACGTTAGAGTCTTTATTACAGACTCTAAAGAACGTCAGGCTAACATTTGACAATTACACAACACCTATTGGGAAAAACATCATCTACCGTCGGGAGCTTTTTGACGTGAAACACCAAATTATGGTTGAAGAAGACGAAACCTCTGGAAGCGATCAAGGTATTCAAAGTTTTCTACTTGGAAAAGAGAATAAAGACTCGGACCTTAAGAAAAATGTCTACGAAGGAGGGCTCAAGAGTTGGGAGTGCTCGTATGATACGATTGACTGGTTGGCAGATATGAAAAAGAAGGGTACATTGACTCATAAGAACTACCTCGAGCTCGGGTGTGGAACAGCATTACCTACATGCTTCTTGTTAATGAAACGTTTCGAAGAAAAAAACTCCTTGGGTGCTAACTACATTCTATCCGACTTTAACTACGATGTGCTCAGACTTGTAACTGTGCCTAACTTGATAATTCATTGGGCCTCGACCTTGGATCCACAAAAATTGCAAGAGCTCACGGCCGTGGCCTCTGCTACCGAGGATGGGTTAGAGGTTGATGCGCCAGTGCTAGCGAATGACGAGCTCAATGTGACGGAACCATTGCTTCACGAATTTATAAGCCAACTTGCACAATACAACATTTCGTTGCTGTTTGTGTCTGGATCGTGGGGTCGCCAATTTGTCGACCTCTTGCTGAATAAACCTGTTGATTTTGTAATAAGCTCGGAAACTATATACTCGCTTGATACGTTACCGGTGGTGGCAGAGTTGGTAATTGAATTTCTCGCCCGTTCGGGCATACCGAAGTCTATTTGTTTAATTGCAGCCAAAAATTTCTATTTTGGTGTTGGAGGCTCGGTGGGTGAATTCGTTAAATACATAAGGAACAGGAACACAGCAAGCTTTTCCATGGATGTATCGGAGATAAATGATTCCCAGTTGAAGAGATCGATGATTCAACTAACTTACCAGTAGCTGCTGGGAAGAGAGTGGCACGTGAAAAGCTTGAAGTCTCTGACCATAACAGCAGACATGTCCTAATTTATACCCCTTTAACACCCCTAGATAGAGTCACAGAAATACCTTATGCACTCCATATATCTCTGGCTACTTTGTAGGCTTGAGGAGCTCTTCGTAAAGTCCTTACAAAACTTTTGATTAACCGCACGACCTTGTTTTGAAGTTTTTCAGGCTTTTAATGAAAGCCATTTTTCTACCAACAACACGTTCTGTTTACTGATATCTCATTTTCAGAAGTTGAAAAAGGTATGTAATTCTTGTTTGAGTTAAATAATGGGTACTATGGTGTTTTAGAGTGAGAATTAGCGCGCTTGAGTTCAAAGGTGGACTTTAATAGGCTGAGAGTGCTTTACTATCGTGTGAGCAATTTATTATACTTCTTGTATCGACGACCATTTTTGAAACCACCAAGACACGGGCAAACGCTCCTCTCGGCTCAGACGTGATGTTTGGGAAAAGTGAGCACCACATGCGAAGCATTTGTGGATAAATCTCTCGGTGCTGGATGTGACGATCGGCGGCATTACTGAGGGCTGAAAGTCAAACTTTTAAGAGGCAAAATCCGCTCACCGAAAACCAATTGGTAATTTGCATCGGGAGAGGGATTTAGGACTACTGAATGACTCTCTATCGACCATCATAGTCAGATATTGGGTTTTCACCAAGGGCTTGGGGAGAAGTCGTCCACAAATCAATTTTGGCCGACCAATGAAAGTAGTGGTTTACAGAAATCATGAGCTGGAGAAAAACGCAACACAAAACCGAGCCATAGTACTAATTTTTCATCGTGGTGAAGAACAGGCCGTATACTAACATTCAACCTAGAAGCCAACATGCTCCGTCAATCTATTCAAAGGTTAGCTGTCCGTAATCAATCGACTGTCACTAAAACGGCTCCAAGAGCATTATCTAATGCTTATGTTGGGCAATTAGAGACCAGATGGGAAACTTTACCAAAAGAAGATCAAAGTACGTTGATAGAAGAGTTGAAGACCAGAATGGAATTGCCATGGCAAGAATTGACAGCTGAAGAAAAGAAGGCTGCGTACTACATTTCGTTCGGAGAATGGGGACCAAGAAAGCCCTTGTATGGACCTGGTGACAAAAACAAGGTGTTCTGGGGTGTCGTCGCAGGTCTTGGTGCCGGTGTAGGGTTATTTGCATTCATAAGAATGTTTGCTGCTCCTCCACCAACCACCATGAATAGACAATGGCAAGAAAAATCGGACGAATACTTGAAGTCGAAGAATGCCAATCCATTCTCTGGTTACTCTC
Organism: Debaryomyces robertsiae; assembly: GCA_030566065.1. Taxonomy (NCBI): domain Eukaryota; kingdom Fungi; phylum Ascomycota; class Pichiomycetes; order Serinales; family Debaryomycetaceae; genus Debaryomyces; species Debaryomyces robertsiae. The sequence goes on from JAJMHL010000005.1 coordinate 740,456, forward strand.
AAATCCAATAAGCAAGGCCCACGCGTAACCTCTAATAGGGTGAAAGAAGCGCTGTCAACTTCTACGATTGTTGCAGCTATGCTTTTATTATGATTTTTATATTCTAGCATCTCCTAGTTCATCATTTGGGTGGATGAATTTTTTAAGTTTAGTTTTATTTAGTTGGTTTAGAATTTAGATAACTATTTGAACTTTATTACGGACCATCATCAATGACTTTAATTATATGATACTTAGTATGCTTCGTTGTAAATTGAAAAATATCTATCAGTAAAAATTGTAACAACGATTGGAAAAAGAAAATATTCATATACACATAAGTTTTTTTTGATTTACATCAAAATAGATTCATCTATTCGTCATCACTAGGACCAAACTCTCCTTCGAAAATTGTAGCTCCAGCTTTTCGCCTTCTCTCGATTATTTCACACTCATCTGATTCTAAGATCGCCTTTGCGTTTGGTCTATCAAATGGATTTGGCTTGAGCATACTGCTTACTAGTTTGTCCAAATTATCCGAATCGCAAGCCACCAAAAATTCAGGAGCGCCTGAGGGTATTAACTGAGACACATCTATTTTTCCCATCAACTGATGTTGTGGAACGTGTGGAAAATGTTGGTATTGTTGTTGTTGTAAGTGACTATGATATAATGATGAGTTGGACGAATTGTATGACGTCAACGAGGAAAAGTTCTGATGTTGTAAGAAATCACTAATGTTATCGCTTGATAATTTACCAGCATCCGATAAATCACCGCTTCTTAATTTTCTCCAAGGCGACCCATTTTCTGGTAAGATTATATTGGCAGCAATTTCTAAGATAATTAACCCGACGCTGAAGATGTCTGCAAAAGGTGTATATATCTTATCATTAATTAATTCTGGAGCAATGTAGTTCCTATCACCTTCGAGGTCAAAGTCCTTTTCCAATATAGGAAGCCTAGTGGCAAGGCCGAAATCCCCAATCTTCAAGTAACCTTCGAAGGTAACGAAAATATTGGCAGGCTTTAAGTCAAGATGTAAATAGTTCTTCAGATGGATAAACTTTAGCCCATTCAAAATCTCAATAAGTATTTTCCATATCCGAAACTCATCTATTTTGTAATTCTTATTCTCTTCTAAAAAATCAAACAATGTTCCGCCCTCACAATACTCTGTCATAATGTAATAGTAATTGTTAAAATCCCACGCTTCGATAAAGTAAACCAAGTTCTCTTTGCCCTCGTCCTGCTCCTGAAGATTAACGATTTCATTATCTTTGACCGAAGTCAAGGTTCTCAATGCCTCGATTTCTCTCATTATAGCTTTTCGCTCTAACTTACCATTGATAGGCCTCTTTGTCTTTTTTATCGCATACTTTTGATCCTGAAATGAGCATTCGTAGGCCACAGAAAATTCACCAGAGCCCAAGTATTTGAGATTTTTAATCCCAAACTTACTGATAAGGTGGTCGTCTATCCTTGACGGTTTAAAGAACTCATTGCGAATAGTAGCCTGAGACGAATTGATAGATTCGAGGATATTCGTAGAAGAAGAGCTTTCAATCTTCGTATCTATTGGGTTGGCTACTGTTAACGTAGGCGTGGACGGCTCATTCTTTCGAAAGGCTGGTTTCTTTAATGTGTTTAATTTTGATTTCGATGTTTCCTCAGTCTTCTTTGTATTATGATAGGAGATAGGACTGAAATTTGCGGGAATAGAATGTGACTTTTTAACTGACTTTGTCGGCGTCTCAGGTATGGAATCATCCAATAGGACATCCATGTCTATGTCAGTGTTTAATAAATCAACAGCTACTTTCTTATTCGAAGTTTGAGCGGACGGTATCCTGAAGAAACTCGAATTCGAATCATTGTTTGTTAAATGAGACGTCTGATTTCTTCCTATTTCGATTGATAATTCCAGATTGTCATCGAAAGTACTGTCATCTTGAGCAGATACCACGTTACTCAAAATTGAACCTCTGAACTCCTTATTGGTGGTGTTATTGGTGTTATGGCTGGTTGTGATGGGGGAATGGGTATCTATTGATGTTCCAAAATGCCTTTTTATAGGAGTTTCAGGAGGCAATTTTCTTCCGCTATTACCTCCCGTATGACTGTTTAATGAATTTTTCTTTACCAATCCAGTTGACATGAATGCTGTTTGCAAGGGTTTGACCAATTTATAGGAAGATTTCTTCCTTAAATTCTTGGTCTTGTAATCATTTTCCTTATCATCATTAAACATATCTTTGGAAGAGTCAATATTTTTCATCTTCTTTCTGTTCTTTAAAAGGTCACTTTCACGATCTTGGTAGATTTGAACCGAGTTCGAGTTGCTATTAGCGGATGACGACTTCAGAAGCTTTTTATTTCTGGAAGGACTGTCATCATTTAAATCCATAATATCCAAGTTATCCAAGTTATAATATTCGAAATTCAACGTCGGAGAATAACCAGAAAAAGAGTTCTCTGCTGTAAATGGACTTTTAACGCTACTTGTCTTGCGTAGTTTAGTACCGGATGGAAGCAATTTTTTAGACATGAATGATTGTTTGAATGTAGAATTGGAGGGTGCCAATTTGTTGCTATCGAATACTCGTAATGATGAATTGGTTCTACTGGCTTCATATTCCGAATTCAACTCATTTTTGGGCATACTAGTGGATTCTTTAATCAGACCTGCTGGCGGTGGTGCAGGGCGATTGGGGGATATTATAGCGTCTCTATCAGCATTTTTGAACATCTTGAAACCTTTCCCACCCAATTTAGAAGGCGAGTAAGTTGTAAGTTTCTTCGCAGCCGTGAAAGAGGCTGATGAGGTAGCTGGAGGGTGATTTATATTCACACTCAGGTCAGTGTTGTTAAAGTATGAGTTCATGTTTAAAAATGAGTTGTTTGAGGAGTTGGGTATGGAGTTTTGGACGGAGTTACTGTTGGAATTAGCTCCTGAGTCCGTTGAGCAGTGATACTGATTGTAGAACAGATGTTTCGATGTCGACCCGCACTGAGAGCTGGGGGACGGTGACTGGCTCACCAACTGGTGGGGTCGCTTGAACTTATTCAATGGGGTCTTGTTGGCCATGGGACTAGGCCCAGATGCAGGGCTTTTGCTATTGCTGAGGACGGCATCTATCTCGTTCAAATCGCTAATGTAGTCTATGTCATCGACGGCCTCATCGATCTTGTCATCGTGAGTGCGTAAATCAAACGTCCGGTTGGAAGAGTCGATAGAAAGATTTAAATATTTGGATGAGCGCTTTATCGACGATTGCTGGGAGGTGATGGTCAGATCTGACTCTCCCTCCGGGCCTCGACCAGGAGGGTCGTGATGCATGGGCTTGGTCAAAGTTGGCGACTGCAGATGCGTGACACCGTTCTCGGCAGATTCCAGTTCGAGGTCCACCTCCAGATCGTCGTCCAAGTAGTCGTCGATGCGGTCATTGTCGTAGTAGTGGTGCTTGACATTGAAAGGTGGCAGCTTGTTGATACGCCGCGGGCCCGCAGGCCCCGCAGGCCCCGCAGGGCCCAACTCGTCGGCCACATCATCCAATATCAACAGATTGAATGATCGCGAGAAATGGTGGTTCGTGAAGTACTCTAATTGCGTCGACGACTTGCGTTGAAACCGACTACCCTGTCTCGTCGGAAGCCCATTGCCCTTGGGCGTCACCGTGAGTCCCATGGGTCCCAGAACCGGTCCATGGCCCTCCTGTATCGACGTCTGGTTCGTCGACTGCGACGACCCACTGCCGCCGCTCCCACTGCTGGCGCTAGCACCCGCTGACATGGGCGGGCGCTGATAATTCATCGTTTCAATATACCTGTGACGGGTCGCTAATGTGTTGGGGCACCGAAAATACCGTCAATGGTGGGTTTTTTCTGCAATCTGCGCTATATCGACTGCTGTTGGCTTGCTGTCCCTATACCTACTAAAAATACTACTTATATCGATCCTCTTTCCATCTTTCCAACAATAGGCGCCATTTCCAAACAAAAACAAACCCTAGGGACGCCAAAACATGGCAAACGCGATTGTTAGGCGACCCGGTATGCACACGTCCCATGTCCATAAGCTCGGGCCCCATCGGTTTTCCTGGCGTGGGTGTCAGTTTCCGAAATGGCCGGGGTTGCTGTTGCGAAAAACAAAAAAAAAAAAGTCACGACAAAAGTCACGAGGGTTACCACGTTCGCCTCCAGACACCAGCTGATAGTAATTGGTGTCATCTGACATCTGACACATCTGACACAGACACGCCCCCCACCAATGAGCCAGTCTAACCAGCAAAAAGTCTACTCGCCTCTTCCATTCCCGCACACCTAACCTGTGCTCGGTTCGAGCGCTGACTAATTTAAGCGATTCTATTTGCTGTTGCTGTATACACCCTTAAATAATTAACTAGGGCAGCAGTATTTATCCAGTACTACGGCGCTAGTGACACAGAAATGATTACAATTTGATTAAAAATCGAATTAAACATCGATATAAAAGTGATTTTTAGGCGACTAGAATCGCATCCAGACAGGAGTGAATTAGTTATGGCGATAGAGAATAAAACAAAACCGTAATATTAGAATCACGCAGAAAAGACATTGCGAGACATTGCCGAAGATTGCCAGAGCTTGCCAGAGATTGCGAAAGGTTGCATTGGCGGTTAAATAAAGTAAGAAATAAAATCACCCAATAGTAGGCTGGATAGAAAGTCGAGACATCAAGGCCGATTAGACAAGAAACAGGCGACGACCAGGAGATAATAAGGTGGCTATTAAAGATATCCAGGAGAGAATAGGAGGCGACATCACAGGAAGGCGAGAAAGTGAAAAAACAGTAACAGATAAGACACTTAAAAGACATACTAGACGAGATTGCGTATGGTAATTGTACAATAAATGACTAGCACTATATCACGAATACAGCAGGAAGAGACCCCCGAGAGAGATAGCGGTGAAGTGGTGAAAGTGGACAATGAGGATGACGACACCAGGGCCGCCGGTGGCACGCTGGCGGACGATGGCCAGCAGTGTTCCAACTGCGGGACCATGAAAACACCGCTTTGGCGCAGAGCCCCCGATGGAACGTTGATTTGCAATGCATGTGGGTTATACTTGCGGTCGAATAGCAGCCATCGGCCCGTGAATCTAAAGAGACCCCCAAATACCATCGCCATCACCAAGGCCGAACAAGGCCTGTGTAAGGGCGACGGCCGGTGCAACGGTACCGGAGGGTCGTCGGCATGCAAAGGATGTCCGGCGTACAATAATCGGGTTGTTATCAAGCGAGATCACGGGCGCGGCGATGGGGGTGACGGCACGAGCACGGGGCCGACGTCCGATCGAGATAGTTCCCCCTCGGGGCAAGAGAAAGGCGACGGTGATCCATTAGCCATTGCCTGCTTTAATTGCGGGTCTACCATTACCCCGTTGTGGCGTCGGGATGACGCCGGTAACACCATTTGTAATGCTTGTGGCCTATACTACAGGCTTCACGGCTCGCACAGACCAATCAAAATGAAGAGGAATACTATCAAGAGACGGAAGCGGAATGCGGCCAACATTAAAAAGGATGAAGGGGACGAGGGAGTATTATCGCGCCCTCCGAGTGACTCCCAACTCTCGCAGTTGCCAGGACAGCCAGAGTTACTGACCCAACGTCCACCTCCACCGCAAACACAACAACCGCCTCGGCAGAACCAATTGCGGGTGCTGGCGGTTCAACCTATGCATTTTTCATACTTTCCTCCCTATGCAGGGAGCAGAATACCCAATGGGCCAGGACCAGTACCGGGTCCTGTCCCCCCAGGATTCCCCAATTTTGCACAACCACCCCCATATGTACCTTCTCAGGTAATCCCTGCCTATGGTTACATGCATCCATATCCACCGCCTCCCACACATCAAGGCGTACCATCACCCCCAACCCATCAACAGCAGATCCCTCCTACGAATTTGCATCAAGGCCCATACACGGCTCTGAATATAAAACTTCCTCTGCTCAACATAGTTGCAAATCATACTGCATCTCCAGATACCCTTAACCCTGACGCGGTTCAAACTACTACTACTACATCGGCGCCCAAGAGCCCTAAAATTGACGCATCCAAGACGGTTCCGATCGAGCCTAAAATTAATAAACCTGACATCAAATCAGAACCAAATACACTGTCCACTGATTCAACCAAGTTGTCTAGTTTCAAAGTATCTACTCCAGTTGCAGTTGACTTTACCGCTTCTTACAAATCAAATTCTGCGACTCCATTGAAGACTTCTACCGGGTCTCTCAATACAACGAATGCACAGACAATTAAAAAACCAACATTGCCCCATAGACGCGACAACTCTCCAAAGATGTCAATTGGAGGTTTATTGAACGATAAATAGTTATGTACATAGTTTATAGAAATGTAACTCTTCACGTTATATTGTGCAATAGCCTTTTGTGTAATTGTTCATAGTTCCTTTAATCTTTGGTTCGACAAATTGCAAAAGACATAAAGCCTTTGCTCTGGTTAGAATTTGGTCACAATGACTGATATAGATAGCTCATTAAGTCGAAAATTAAAGGATGTCACTGCTGGGTTTATTGGTGGTGCAACCCAGGTATTAATAGGGCAACCAGCTGACTTGGTAAAGATCCGGTTGCAGACTTCCAGTGTTCCAACCACATCAACTGAAGTTATCAAAAACGTTATTCGAAATGAAGGGCTACTTGCCTTTTATAAAGGAACCTTGCCTCCTTTGTTTGGTGTAGGGGCTTGTGTATCTTTGCAGTTTTACGGGTTTCACGAGTCTAAACGTCAGATATTGGGACTGACGGGACAATCTGAGTTGAATTTATGGCCTCAGACATATCTCGCTGGGGCTTGTGCTGGTATAGTTAACACACCTGTTACATCTCCTGTGGAACAATTGAGGATTCTATCTCAATCCAGTACTGATAGCAAATCCAATTCGTTATTGTCTACTGTCAAAAAAATATACTTTGACAAAGGTATTACTAAAGGATTATATAGGGGCTTCACCATCACACTCCTCAGAGAAACACAGGCTTACGGCGTGTGGTTCTTGACTTACGAAACGTTGATTAAACAAATACAATCTTACCGGAACTACAGCTCAAGAAGTGATATTTCAACCGTCGAATTATTGAGTGCAGGCGCTTTGGCTGGGAATGCCCTTTGGCTATCGTCCTATCCACTCGACGTTATAAAATCCAACATTCAAAGTGATAAATTTGGTGTTGAATCGCAGTTTAACGGAAGTATTAGAAAAGCTGCCAGCTACATCTGGAAAATTAACGGTTTTGCGGGCTTCTGGAAAGGTTTAGTCCCATGCTTGATGAGGGCAGTGCCCTGTTCGGCCGGAACTTTCGCAAGTGTGGAGTTGGCTTTAAGAGTTATGGGTTAAAAGAGTAATCTATACATTCGTTACACCTGAGCTTGGGCACTTTCAGGTGCCTATTCGAAGTCCACCACTACTTCGACAGAACAAGAAGACCACCAGTGATTGTACATCGACCGAACAGCTCCGATTGCAGATCCTCCCGGGCCTCGTTCCCCTACAGGAGGCGTTTACTATCAATTCCTGTGGTCCAGCTACAATTGTATATATGCTTAGGTAAGAATCAGAATATGTACTTGATAGACATTAGAGGTTCCATAAATTAGTACCATTTTCTCTTTAAGCAGATTTACGGTCAAATTAAGAGCACTAAAACCCATCTCGAAAACTCTCCTGCCCATACTGAGCATCTCCTATACCCAAAAGCAATTCCTTTTGCTTAGGACTAATCTGCCATACAAATATTGTAGTTGGTTCAAGCCAGCCAATTAAAATCTTTGATTTTCTCGTTACCTAAAATTATTACGCAAAGCTGATATTAATATTAACGAATTGTTAGTATTATTCAGGCATTTTCTTTAAATTATAGACAAAATGATGTTTAAGCAGATGATACAAGTGTCTAGGAGGGTTGGATTCAGTCCTAAACCGGCACGATTGCTTTCTGGGGCCTCGATATTGAAGAAACCGGCAGCTTCGACCGATTATTTGGCCACCGGTGGATCGACGCAATCGGTATGGCCTAAAGGTTTCCGGGTGCCAAGGCCCAAGACATGGGAAGAAAGCGGTGAAAGTGCGTTGTCAAAGACCACCAAGTTTTTCTTCTTGAACGAAATTGCCAGAGGGATGTACGTTTGTTTGGAAATGTTTTTCAGAGCACCATACACAATCTACTATCCGTTCGAAAAGGGTCCAGTTTCGCCCCGGTTCAGAGGCGAACATGCGTTGAGAAGGTACCCAAGTGGTGAAGAAAGATGTATTGCCTGTAAATTGTGCGAGGCCATCTGTCCTGCGCAGGCCATCACCATCGAAGCCGAAGAGAGATTGGACGGCTCCAGAAGAACCTACAAGTACGATATCGACATGACCAAGTGTATCTACTGCGGGTACTGTCAGGACTCGTGCCCGGTGGATGCCATTGTCGAAACCCCCAACGTGGAGTACTCGACCCAAACCAGAGAAGAATTGTTGTACAATAAAGAAAAATTGTTGGATAACGGAGATAACTGGGAGCAAGAAATCCAATATTGTATTGATGCTGATGCACCTTACCGCTAACCGTCTTCTCATGTCTTTCGGTGCTCTACGACTACTGCGCCTCAGTTCTTCCTGTCCTAGCGACCAACAGTTTTTGAATCTACTGCTCCCCACGGAGTAGCTGCAGAATCATCTGGGCTGTCTCATTTTTTAGCTCCTCGCAGCTCCTCTTAGCTCGATCCTAGTAGCTCCCGTATCAGTGGTAAACGATCTTTTGAAACTCTGCATCTATAACTTCTATAATCTTTTATAATACAATAAAATCAAAATTTTTCAATCGTTCCTTGCATCATTGTGTAATATTCTTCTGTAAAACATTTTGTCGCGGAATTGTTAGTTATGGGTTGAGTAGCATATCAAGACCTTTTGGAGGATACAGTTGGCCACAGAACGAATAGACTGTTGGTAGAAGTTGGGAAGAACCTGAAGCTGTGGAATCAAAAGGGTTAAAATTTTGCAGTGTTTATCAAAAATTTCGTTATACACTGACGCAAACGGCACCTAGTTTGATTTAAACTCCGGGATATAGGAACCATAGGGTTAATATGAAAAATAGTCAGTTTGGTGTGGGGGTGACTACTGCCTCTACAGCTGCCGAGAGCTTTGATCATGGACAGAGCTTTCTGCCGGTGTGCAATCACAGTGGATCAGGGGCGCCCATAATGACGTCGCCAAAAACGATCAATTCGAGTTTCGAAGAGAGCCCTAAGTACGGGAATATAAATTATAGCCCCAAGCATTCACGAAAACCGAGCTCGCTATCGACAAACAGGAACATAAACATGAAGAACTTGTCATTAAATCTTGGCCGTGCCCATAGTGATCCTGCTCGGGATAACGAAGGGAGTGCGGACTTGTTTCAAATACCCAAAATGGCCCGTAGGAAGACTCTCACGTTGTCGATACCGTCGGCATCGTCGAAAGATGACATACCCCTCGTGACCCCTAATGTCACCAAGACGCCTCTGCTACCGCCCCGAATTGCCCATTATAAGAGTAATACCGACACAGAGCTCAGCAGGGGCTATAACAGAGACAAAGACGACCGAATAACCCTGAAAACCCCCCACTACGCCAAAGGGACGAATCCATTCCAAGATTCAAGTCTTCAAAGTCCCTTTATGAGCGATAGCTCGTTTATAAGGGATTTTTCAAAAGTAAGCATCATTCAAGACAAAGCAATATACTCGAGGCTTCCGGAAGAGCTTCAGGAACTGGACCAATTAGAGGCATACCCCGGTGGACCTGCAAACGTGTTAAACAACTCCATCTTTCTCTACTCAGACCCCAATAACACTCGCACCAACATCGATATAAACGATTTCGATCTAGTGATAAACGTGGCAAAAGAGTGCAAAGACCTATCAGACAATTTCAAAACTATAGACGGCTCTAAAGAGTACCTATATATACCGTGGTCCCATACTTCCTTGATTCTGAAAGAGTTGCCAGAAATAACGAAAAAGATTAGCCAATTTGATGACAGCGATAAGAAACACGGGAAGCGAAAAGTTCTTGTGCACTGTCAGTGTGGAGTTTCTCGCTCTGCTTGTGTTATTGTCGCCTACTTCATGTACAAATTCGGCATAGGTGTCAACGAAGCGTACGAACTATTAAAATCTGGAACAGAAAATTTAAAAGAGCCAACAAATGTTCTGATAAGAGAGCAGGGCTATATGATTGATGCATGTGATAGGATATGCCCTAATATGAGTTTGATCTTTGAATTAATGGAATTTAGTGATTCTTTAAAGGGTAAATAGGTTAAATATATAAGAGCCAGTAGTATTTTCGATTTTGTGTAACATCATGAAATTATTACACCAGTTTAAAATTATGCTTAATGGCTAGCTTTGTAAAGAGAGTGAGAAGGTGTGGGACTGCTAGCAATAAAACGATAAACTTTTCCAACAACGAGACCTTAGAATAGTCGAGCGTTAGCTTCTAACTATGTCGAACAATAGCAATAATAATTCGAATAATCGAAATAATTACAACCGATATAGCGGCTCATCAAAGAAGTCGAACATATTTGCAGGCTCTAGGGGTGAGAATAATGAAACTAATAGGGGGACAGGAACCCCGCCAAATGGCAGTAATTACAATAGGAGGAATAATGAATCAAGTCATGTGCTGAATTATGGAGGTTATCGTTCTAGTTTGAGTAACTCTAGCATGTCAAGCTATGGGAGATACGACAAGTATCGAGGCGGCAAAGATAGCTACCGCAACCTTAGCAACTCTTACTACTATTCCAATCGTCCCAAGACTTCAAGCTTTTCGAACTCTAGATTCAACGACTCGGGAGCTGATAGAGGGTCCTTTGCTAGAAAGGGACCTACAGCCAGGCGACAGGAATCTTATCGGGATAAGACAGACAGGGAATCATACAGAACGCAAACTCCGACTAATTCTATGCTAAATGATAGCGTAATCAAATTTCGTGAAAGCGACGCACAGAAACAGGCGAGCTCATCAACAGATGCTCACAGTAAACCATCGTCATCCAGTAACTCTTCTGATCGTAGACTGGCTGATGAGAGCTACCCGGCGAAACCAGAATCAAACTCTTTATTCGAAGATATGCCCGAAAGAAGGTTTGATGAACCAGAAAACGGGACAAATGAGATGAGACTGGACTCGCATGAACCAAATAGAACGAATATTGGAATAGGTGCAATGAATTCAGGTACGTCACACGCAGGAAAAGAAAGCACAAAGAACAATTTGTGGCTGGATCTGCAAGGGCCAAGCTCACATGGTGCCGAAGGAGACATCAGTAAAGATGAAAATTATCCCACTGTTGTACTGAATGATATCCAAACTAAATTCACTGAGGATATACGAGACTCGATGTCAGAACCTTCTCAGCAACTTGATAAAAATGAGGTCATCACCGACGTCAAGCCTTTGAAAGCCGTCAACAAGAAGCAAGATGAAACAGACGAAGAGGCTTCAGTGAAGTCGACGCCCAGAACAGGCACTGACGAAACCACAACGGATCATCTGAACCAGGGAGATGAGCTGGGCAAACAGACTCGCGCCGAGGCTGGGCCGCAGGATAACACTAAATCAACCACCATCAAAACCTCATTTTCTGACTATATGAAAGCATCAAAGCAAATAGACTTGAATGATCAAGCTGAAGAAACCAGTAAAGCTTCAGCGACGGATATTAGCATTAGACCTTCTGTTCCTTCAACGCCTCCTCCATTAGTTGCAAATTCTTCCTATCTATCACCGATAGCTGATAACGCATCATTCGATGATTCTTTCTTGAATCGCATGTCTACCGCAGATGAAGAAAAAGAACCTGCGCTTGATAGTAAATATCTGATCTTCGAAAACGAGAAAGATCAAGACAACCTGTCTGAAGCAGAAACTATTATAGCAGATACGCCTCCAAGAATACATCACGGGAGAAAATTGGTGCGCAAAAAAGATTACGATGAAGACAAGGAAATGTTGATCAGGAGTCGGAAAATCACTTATAACTCGGATGATGAGAAAGAACAATCACTCAATGATCAAAAGTCTTACGAAGTCGATGATAACTCTTTGAAGAATAAAGGTTCGAAAAGCAACAATTTTCAGAGACCTTATAAAATCAAACGCGATTCCAGTGGAAGGTCTCTCCTTCAGCGAGCCTGTAAAAAAGGAGCTTTCTCTGAGGTTAAAAATTTGATCGAAAGGGGAGCCAGTGCCAACGAACGTGACTTTTGTGGATTCACTTGTCTACATGAAGCGGCTTTGGAAGGCCATACTAAAATTGTGAAGTTTTTGATCGAGAAGGGTGCTGACGTAAATAAACAAGCCCAGCAGGCTGGAGACTTAGAAACTCCTTTGATTGATGCTGCTGAAAATAAGCATTTTGATACCGTCAAGTTACTTCTAGAAAATGGAGCAGATCCTCGAATATTCAATATTGATGGATTCACAGCATTAACAAAAATATACAATGGCCACGATGATGAAGACGGCTATGAAGATATCATCAGGTTATTGGAAGAGTACAATAAAAAATATGCCGAGTCCAATGATATCAAGGCGAAGCATCTAAATAAGGAATCATACAAGCACGAAGCGTCGCCATCACCGTCTCGTATAATTGAAGACCCAAATGACAATTATTTCAGCGACTTGCTCAAAAAAAAGAGCCACTCATCTACAATTTACAAGTATGCCGCCGAAGGACTCAAGGAGTTTACTGCGAATTACTTTGTCGAGGGCGGAAGTCTTGATTACAAGCCCGATATACTAATTTTAGCAGCTAGAAATGGCCATACTGAATTAGTAGATATTATTTTGGGATTGACCCCAGGTAATTTTGATATAAATCAGCAAAATAGCTGCGGACTAACCGCCCTCTTAGCGTCAGTGGGAAGAGGTCACTACGAAGTGGTCAAATTTTTATTAGCGAAGGGAGCAAATCCAAATATGAAACGGAGACCAGACGGAATGAATGCGTTACAGATAGCTGAGCTGGCATCGCATTATGACATCCAAGAAGTCAAACTTATTCAGGAATACATGAATAAGTCGAACAATAAAGAAGAAGGAAACGGAGAGAAAGAACAAGGGGAAAAAGAAGAGGATGAAGTGGATGAAGAAAAAGAGGATAAATACAAGAAAACTGTTCAAGATGAAGAGAGAAATGGTGAGGAGGAAATCAAAAGCCACAGCTTTGATGACATAATGGACGTTGACGGGTCTCTTATGGCAAAAAGTAGCTCATCCAAACACAATAGTGGTGCAATTCTAAAAGCAGATAAGAAACGGAAACTCAACAGTGCAATAGATTCTGATAATTCTCAGGAAAAGAACAAAAAGTTGAAAAGTAAGGAAGCTCAAAGCTTACGTGATACAGAATTGAAGAGTGAGCCAGAGTTTAAGACAAATTCGGAAGATCAAAATGAGTCAATATTTGAGACCGAGTTTGACAATAAAATCAGGCAGCAGGCTAGTAGTGTCTTCAGTAGAGAGAAAACGCCGGAAACGCCCGATTACCTGAAGCGTTCAAAGTCAAGAGAATTATCTTTTTCACCTTCACTCGAACAGTCGAAGGAAGAAAAGAAAAGTCAATCCAAGGCTTATAAGGCCAGTAGTGCTTCTCTCTCTCCCTCGCCCTTCAATAAAGCTCAGGAAGAATTGAAAGCAAAAGATATGGAAGAAGCTAAAGCTTGGCAAGAAAAGGTTGAAGCCAAGAAGAGAGCGAGGAGAGATATGTTCTTGAAATCTGAAAGAGAAAAAGAGCGCAAAAGAAAAGAGGAAGAAGAGAGAAGAATTGAAGAAGAGAAGAAACTAGCCATATTAGAAAAAGAGGAGAAAGAGAGGCTAGCCAAAGAGGCCCAAGAAGAAAATAAAAAGCTTAGCGAGAGAAGAAGTGCTTTGGAGAAAGAATTAACTTTTGTAAATTATCCCGCTGGCTTGAGGTATTTCAAATTTGGTACTCAACTTACTGAGGCTGAAGTATTGAAGTATGCCCCTCTATACTCCTTTGAATTCAGCGATCACACATATACAACAGACTTGCAGATTGCTTTGCTCACAGGGGCCACTGTTTTAGAGATTGCGCAGAACGTAAATATGCAGACGATGATCGAGGCAAGCATCCAACAAAAATCTAAACTTTGGAACGTATTTTCGTCTCTAATTGGGCTTGATGAGTCCAATCCTGATGTGAATCCAATAAAGCTCTATCATGAAGGGCATGCCAAGTTTCAGAATTTGAAAGTCAATTTCGTGAGGCTTGATGAAATTGTCCACTTTATCAAAGAAAAGTTCCCAACCACTCATGACATTATTTGGGAAAATAAGAATGTATCCCTTGTTGATTTGGAGTCCCTTCAATCGTGTCTGGAGGTTTACAAGAAGGCCATTGGCCAATTGCACACAAGTGACAATACTGATATCGTAATCGATCCTCAAGTAATTGTATCAACTACTTTCATTCCCCCAAAACTCAGAATCCGCAAAGATGTATTAAGGACTGTCCACAATTCTCTGACTCCATTATGGTAGCTTATCTCGTTATTTGTATAATACTTGTATATTAATCAAACCATTATATTTAAAGTAGTATAATAATTATGCTGTGCGTTTGGCTAAAAAAAAATCATATCCACCTGCTCTTAGTTTTCTTGATCATATGGTTGAATGAAATGACTGATTATCAAAAGTAAGTAGTAGTAGCATGCTGATAAAGGCGGAAGAAACTTCGTTCAGTACTTTACGAATTATTCATCTTTGACTGGTGACTAACATTTATAGAATTAGTCGAGCATCGCTATACGATTCTGATTCGGAACGTATACCCAATGAGGGGTCGAACAGTCCAATAGGATATATGGAAAACTTAGAGTTTGAGCTAGTTAGTGTAGATGAGAACGACAATACGGCTGAGAGACCCGAAGCTAACCAGGACGAAGAATTAGCAGGCGCCGAGAGGCCATCCGCCGGAGAGCATACCGATGAGGAATTTGAGTTTCCACTTTTTACTTCCACTACCGCCCCCACCTCGTCCAGCCAAGCTGGAGTGGATGGTCAACTAAGGGGGAGATCTCCTGAAAAAATAATGAAGGTCTCATTAAGAGAAGCATCGGTTGAGGTGATCAAAAATGAGCGGCCCATATCCTACTATAGCGCAGCTTACACCGACCAGGAAAAGGCTCAGTTTCTCGCAGCTGCTTTGTCGGCTGAAGATTTATACAAGCAAATGGAGATTTCTCGTCCAGTAAGAGACCCAAAGCCATGGAAATGTACAGACTTGGACAAATACAACCAGCAAATAGAGGTCGACATTCACAAAACATTGGTGAGGAAGAAGAGCCGAAGTAGAGCAGGTAAAAAGAAGAGAGAAAACAAGATAGCATGTCGTGAAAGAAAGGAACAAAGGAATAAAGTTGTTAAAAAACTTGAAAAGGAACAAGAGGCTAAATTGAAGAAAAAATTGTTTCATAGGAGAGGTGGAAAAAAGCATAAGAAACAGGCATCTAAAACTGATAAACCAAAGTATAGAACAGAGTAGTTTAGAGACAAATTGTACATTAATATATAAGTAAGTAAAATGGCGTATCAAACAGTCTTGATATCTATGTCGCGGGCATAAAAACTGAATAAAGGAAGAGTCGATTTTTATCACCAGTAAACATAGTTATGTCAACCGAGCAGAGCAATGAATTGGATGATTTCGCCGCTTTCTTGGAAGAAGATTTCCAGCCTTTAAAGTTTGCCAATGACTTGTTACTAGCTACGAATGATCGAGACGGATCTGAATTGGATGTGTTGACTCCATTGAAGAAATTGAAATTTGATATAGATGAATGTGACAAGAGAATGGCAAATATAACTTCGACAAATACCGATTCTTTGGTGTCGAATTTTTCACAACTTGAAAGAACGAAGACATTAGTCCAGGACCAAATCAATCCTCTGGTGGAAAGAGTCAATAGTTCGTATGAGCGAATCAGGGCTGGAGTCATCAAGCCTTACGAGGACGCATTGAAAATGAACAACGCGTTGAAAAAGATACATATGACATTGAATTTATTAAGAGGGGCCGGGTACTTCATGTTCCTAGTTCAACAATTGGACGAAATGGAAAAAAACAGCAAGAGGGAGGGCGCCGAGCAAGATAAGGATATAATCAGGTTGGCCAAATTGCATGTACAGATTGAAGAATTCTATAGGAGTGAGAGGGACTCTAGCAAGAATGCCAAGGGATCCCAGTCTACCTTATTGTCGATCAAATTTGTTCGAGACTACGAACCCATAAATACTACAAAGAAAAAAGCTCTCATCAATGAGTGGGTTCAGTCAATAACTAACGACTTCAACCATCATATTTCATTTTCGGTTGAAAATCGTGGGCTACAACATGAACTAATAGCGTTGTATGTATTAAGCCCTAACGAATACTTCCAAACTGTTGAAAAAACTATAAATAGGCAAGTTCAAATATGCTTGACGCAGCTTTCACGGTCTTTACAGTCTCCAAGAAACTTTAGTACGATGATAAGTGAAATAAAAGATACGTCTGACGCATTTCTAGGTGAATTAGAAAAGATTTTGAGCAACAGTGAAGTGGCTTCTCAAGCCAAATCAACGAACTTACTCAATGAAACGCTTCTCCATGAAAAGGTCGCTTCTTTGACCGAATTGTACTGGCCTGATTTGAGCTTAAAGTTTAAGAAGAATATCGCCGCAACCATGGCCCGAGGAGGCCCGCTCACTAAGAACTTGAAGATTTACCAAGACGGAATCAAAAATTCAATTAGAGACCGCTTCGCTGATAGGAAGGAATGCGATTTAATTATCGACGCAGTCGAAGTTATTGGGGGTTCCAAATGATGTTCTATAAATCAAGAGCAAGGTTTATACATTGATACTTTTAAAGTCACTATATCAGTTGGCACGATAATCTATAAGAAACTGAATAGATTCACGTGCAATAATATCTAACATATCATTGAGGCATGTCATAATTAAGGTGCTACCCTGGATTTAAGGGAAGTCAAGAACTCTCTGTAGCCTGGTTCGTTGGCGGTCTTATCTTCAACCAAACAACTCAAGGCCCACATTCTCAAGGCCATCAAATCCCTTTGTTGTGAAATCTCAATTGGCTCGTTCGATGAGCCACCGATAACAACATATAAGTTTTTCCAAGTCACAGAATCCTTTTGCTCTCTAATCTTGCCAATTATTTGACGCACCTTGTAGTTGAATTCGGATTCCTCCAAAGAGAATTCAGGAAGTTCCGTTTTACCAGTTGGAACACTATATAAGTTATCAGTACCAAACAAATCATAGACCAAGCCTGGGACAACATCACCAGAAACCCATAAGAATAATTCCGTCGAGTTATCGATCAAGTATAAACCGTAATTTTCCCATGAAGCTTTAGTGTCGTTCAATGGTTCTGGTAAAACAATGTCAGTCGAAGATACTGTTCTCTCTTCTCCTGTCTCTGGATCAACCTCGACGACCTGTTCTGGAAGACCACAATCATCACCCATGTTATGCAACGAATAGACTGTTGGATAAATATACTTGATTAGATGCGCTATCGGCATAGAGCCTAACAAATTCAAAGCAGCAGCTCTATGATCTGATGGTACTCTTTCTTGTCTCAAACCCAAATGCTTAGTCAACGAAAATAATATTAATGGCAACATTCTCAAATTAGTCGAAATTTGTAATGGTGATGATCCTGAGACGTTACCAGCAACTAATTCTTTTTTGTACACGTTCAAGATATCAACGATAGATTTGACCAAA
Organism: Debaryomyces robertsiae; assembly: GCA_030566065.1. Classification (NCBI taxonomy): domain Eukaryota; kingdom Fungi; phylum Ascomycota; class Pichiomycetes; order Serinales; family Debaryomycetaceae; genus Debaryomyces; species Debaryomyces robertsiae. The sequence goes on from JAJMHL010000005.1 coordinate 758,309, forward strand.
TACTCCCTTGCATCTGGTAATGAGCTAGAAAATGCCTTTTCCACTGCTCTATGGGTGAAATAATTGGCTATAGCTAATTGGTCAGCAGAAGCGAATATGTCGTCCAACTTTGTTGACGTAGGGATTGCTAAGTTCATGACTCGAATCCTCCTTTCCCCAAAGCAAGTAGAGTGTAATACGGCTGCCTGGAAGTATACGACCGGTTTATTTATATTTTCTTCAATAGACATTTCAATGGTGTAACTCTGGTCTCTGGGAAAAGTAGGGAAAGAGCACAAGTCTGATGATCTATTAAAGAAATTACCGTAGAATGAACTCATTCTAATACCGGTTGATCCTCTAACTCTCAACACTGCTTCCAACGCAATATCCATAGACAAATGTTCACTAACTTCTCTCGACAACTTAGTCACATCTTCAGCTTTAGCACAAGACCAAGCAGGGTAAAAATGGGTTTGACCAGCGGTGTAACGAGGCAAGTTAGCCAACGACGCAACATCTTGATACTTAGCAGAAGTCAAGAATAAATCAACGGTCACTTGAGCTGAGTTACATTCAACAGCAAAGCTTTTATAAAATTTATCAGCATTTGACAACAACATTTGAGATTCTTTTGGCTTTCCGGAATGGCTTGCTTCGTCTCTCAATGCGAGTTTACCTTCACCTATGTTAGGTAAGGTAGAGGTAAAACAAACTAACTTACCACCAATGTTAGAAATCATTTTATGTCCAGCTCTCAAAGCAGGACCCAAAGCAAACCTATCGTTGGCAGTTCCTTCGAAGTAGGTTGGGAAGTCGATCAACAATTTTTCAATTGCTGCTCTATTTTCGTTCAAATTAATTAACAACCCATCTGGGGATGGTAAGAAAGGTTCATCGATGTCAGAAACAATCAACAATTCAGTACCTTCCAATCCTTCGTTAAATCTAAAGTAGTGTAAGTTGGAATCAACACCGATAAATGCGACTCTAGCAGTATGGTTATCATTAGGAATACGGTCTAAGCTTTCTAAGATAGTTCTAGTGATGGTGCTAGTCAACCCGCTGTTAACGGCATCGACGGACACGTCAATAATGAAGGTGTACACGATTGGCTGTGGTGTCCTTGCCATATACTCTTTAGGAGCGACAAACTCGACGACGGAATGATTCAATTCGACTCTGTCAAACTTGTTCTTGGTGGTACCTGTAAGCTCATCATAGTCGAAAGCACTAGGGATATCATTCTGCAAGTTACAAAAATTACATCTCCAGCGTCTTCCTTGTTCGGTCAACGTCACAAACGGGTTAATATACCCACGACAACGACGGCATCTGCTGATGATAGTATCCGATGTTACGGGAATATTTTCAGCGTCAATGTGTAAAGCATTGTAAGGTCTTACAACCAATGCGAGAGGCAACTTTGATTTCTTCAAAAGCGAGCTATTGGTGGGCATCACGTTCAAAGTGGATCTAAAGTAATCCGGCGTCGCATTCGAGTCCTCTGAAGTTGGCACCACGGCAGAGTTGGCGGGCAACACTATAGGTGGTGGGGGCAACGACAAGTCGGTGATTGATGGGGGCAATTCTCTCGATAAGTCGGTGGTGTACAACTGGTTCAAAGGTAATGCCCCACTACCCGAAACTAACCCTGTTTGGCTGTATTGCGGATGCTGTGCAAACTGACTGGCGTAGGTTTCCGCTCCCGGCGCCTGGTACTGTGCTTGGTAGGGAGCCTGCGCTGCTGGTGCAGGTTGTTGATACTGGCCATATTGATATTGGTTAGCCATTGGTTGCGCTGCTGGTGCTCCCCCAGCAACATTGAGGTTCTGGAACTGCTGATTCATTTGATTGACCCCGAATCCTGGGCTTCCTGCCCCATATCCCGGGCTGGCCTGCCCTTGTGGCGGCTGTTGTGTAGCTGGTTGAGGTTGTTGAAATTGCTGGAGCTGGGGCTCACCAGCTGCTACAGCAGGAGTAGTGGCATACTGTGGCTGTGGGTACGCTCTTCTTCTGCTCGACATGTCGGTTCAGCTTGATTATTTGAATAGCTATACAACTCTACTAATGTCCACTTGATGCTGAACAAATCTACTGGTTGTACGTGGTCAAAACACGGTCTGTAAATTACGCCTGAATCGTCGAATAGCGACCGCGGTCGCGTAAATTTCAGTACTTTGACCTACTGGAATATCCAAATACGCCAACTTATAGCTCCTGTTAGGTATATACGTCAGAAAACAGTTGTCACAATTACGGCACATCTGAAAATACAGTAGGTCACCTTTCTTTTACGTCTAAAGCTTGCATCTCAAGAAATTTCAACGGATTTTTGATATCAGTCAATTTTTCGAGCCCTCGCTATTTCTCTCACTAAACTCGAATTGTGCTCCACAAGCCTTAAGGGTACTAAAAAAATAGCTTATATAGATACCTATGCCCTTAGGACACTCACGCACCGTTGATAGTACCCGAGGTCATACTGGAAGTTATATATGGTGCTATAGTCGGTACCGGAGCCTAATAATTCGGACAAGAGACACTTAAAACGGTCGTGTGATTGATAGCTCGTTTATCTTATCACCCTTTAATAACAAGGGCAAAGGGAGGATATTCTTCTTTTCTACAACCATTAATCATGAAGTTTCAATTTTGTATCTTGGCGGGTGCCATCCAACTCTCGCTAGCGAGGGCATTAGTTATTCCAAATCTCCAGTCGATTTTAGGCGTTGAGCCTACGTTACAGCAACATGAACTGGCGATTGAATTCGGAGCACCAGAAGGGACAAGTGCTAGTGTCAAATCTAAAGTTGGAGCAGTTACCAAGACCTCTAACGACCAGGTTATTCCGCACAAGTATATTGTCGTGTTTAAGGATGACGTCGACTCGCAGCAAGTCCAGGAACACAGACATTGGGTCGAGTTACAGCACAAGCTCATGGTTGCGAATATCGATAGTGCTGGGAGCGAGCAATTAAGAAAACACTTCAAGTTCCGTCCGGACGAAGTTTTGGAGTTCTTCAACGTCCACGATATGCTAAGTGGATACTATGGGTATTTCACGGGAGAGGTGCTCGAAAAAATCAGGCAGGACCCAAGGGTCAAATTTATTGAACAAGACTCGATATTCCATACGACCGAGTTTGATGTCGAAAAGGACTCTCCATGGGGGTTAGCCAGGGTTAGTCATAGAAAATTATCGCCTTCGACCGAGTACATGTATGATAATGAAGGGGGTAAGGGTGTCACTGCGTACGTTATCGATACGGGAATCAAAACCGAGCACGACGAATTCGAAGGCAGGGCCAGCTGGGGCACGGTGGTTCCATTCCCTAAGTTGAAGTTGGATGGCCACGGTCACGGCACTCATGTTGCCGGTGTCATTGGAAGTAAGACGTACGGTATCGCAAAGCAGGTTGAACTTGTCGCTGTTGGAGTCATGAATATTTTAGGCTCCGGTACTACGTCAGACATTATCAAGGGGCTTGAATATGTGGTCAATGACCACAAAGCTAATAGTAGTAAGAAGAAAGGCTTCAAAGGCTCTGTGGTGAATATGTCGATCGGAGGAGGTGTTTCTGACGCGTTAGACATTGCTGTAAACGCCGCTACCAAAGCTGGTTTACATATTGCTGTCGCAGCCGGCAATGACGACCAGGATGCATGTCTTAGCTCGCCTGCTAGAGCTACCGGACCCATCACTGTAGGAGCATCTAACAACAAAGACGCCAAGGCTAGTTTCTCAAATTTTGGCAAGTGCGTCGACGTGTTCGCTCCCGGAGAAGACATCTTGTCGACATTCACATGGAGCGAAACTGCTACCCTTTCTGGAACCTCTATGGCGTCTCCTCACATCGCCGGTTTGTTGTCTTACTTTTTGTCGTTGCAGCCAGAAGTAGAATCCCAATTCGCAACGTCGCTCGATGCGGCAACCTTGAAATCAAAATTGCTCAAATTCAGTACAAAGGGTGCCATTACCGGCTTGGTTGATGGCTTGAGCCCCAACTTGTTGGCCTACAACGGTGCCGGTCATAATTTGACCGATTTCTGGGCTTTTTAAGCTATCATGTTCTACTTGTTGCTATTTATCGTTGGCCTCGCCCTATCAATTGTCACGATTAGGGTTCTAGAAGCTCCTTGGCTTCGGTCCGCTGATGCTATTCCAAATCTAAATATATGTCTTTTATTGTACCTATTGTACGAATTGTAAGAGTAGTTGGCTCTAAATTTGAGTATGCGGGTTCCGATTATCGGCCGTACGCCTAAATTAGGCGTAACCAAAAAGCCTATGATCCGCGTCCACTAAACGCTTTCCCTCGCCCTACACACTCACCTGACTTCCTTCCTAGAACGTCTGGACCGTTCCCTCGACCCGTTCGGCCCGTTGGTCTCGTTCTACTATCCCTTTTCGGTTCGACCTCCATGCCAGTTGCGCCCCGGCCTACGAAGCGCGCCTTGGTCTTCCTGCCTACTCCAACCCCAGAATATGCGTAATCACTATTGTTCCTTCTAAGAGTCGTATTTTCTGGCTGTTGTGCCTCCAGTATCACCATATTTAAAGTGAAATTTTTCCTCTTGGTCAAACGTTGACACCAGTTTTCATTATCAACTATCGATCCGTACTAATAAAGTGTCTTCTTCCCAATTATACTGGCTTGCGAATTAGTGGTAGTGACTAGAATGAAGATTAAGACTACGCCCAGTGTTCTGTTCTCTGCCGACTTAGAGAAACTGGCATGGAATCAAGACGCCGACAAGAGGAAGAGAAAGAACAGTGGTAATGTGAAAATATTACTTGTTTTGGTAATTTTTATGCTTTTGATGTTCTGCAGCATCTTCAAAGCCGTTGGTTGCAGACATGCAGTGTCAAGCACCGTCCAATTCCAAATAGAGCAAAACGAAATGTTGAATCAGCTATTTGACGAGCAGGAAAGAAAGGGGAATAGCATATTCCGAGTGGGCTTTGGTATAGTGCAAAGAAGACCGACGACAACCTCGGACCTTGGGTTGGTTGATTTGAATTCGATTTCGGAGTCTTCTACAGAGGCCGATGAAACTTGGAAGTTGGACGATCACCTCAAACAGCAGAACAAGGTAAAGGCGACAAGTACTGCGGCAGATGAAGAAGCCGACGCCTTATTCGATTTGAAGGAAATTTTGCTGATCTCTCCAATGACAATTTTGCTCGACGACAGTTCAACTCGAAATGACAAGCAAAAACAGAAGTTTCTCGAGATTTTATTCCAGTCGCTTCGCATCAACCCCGAGCCCAAAATTGTCAATTTGTCGAGACACCCCCACTGTCAGCATCTCATGACGTATTTGCGAAAGTATGCCAAACACGAATATGACACTGAAAGTAGTAGGGAAAGCGACGATGAGCCCTCCAGTGATGACGATATACCCCGGTTGTTTATTGGCGGATTCCCCATGGGTAGATTCCAAGACATTGTTGAAAAGTTTAACAGCAATGAATTGACATCATTCTTAAGAGAAAAAGGGAAGGGTTTGATTACTATCGCTTGACTAGTATTCCTCTCTCACCAATTGTAATATAATGTATACTACCGTAGTCGCCAGTATACACCGTTGATGTGGCGAAATCAAAATTATGAAAGACATGAAATAATGAAAAATCAACTTCCGAAGAGAGTGATGGATGAAAAAGGTAATCTTTTTTTTTGTCATCGTACCTTGAGTCAAACTAACCGATCAATACATGATAATATTTTGATCAATAGAATGGATACCATGTCCTTTATAACCACTGTACAAACTTAGTATTTGAGGTAAACATTTCAATTAGATTCTACAATCGTGTAACAACTTCCTCTCATTGCAGCCAACTCGTAAGAAAAAAAGTTTAAAACAATATCAGCGATGGACCATTTTCAGTGTCCAGGGTAATGTGTGGGATATTATGCTGTATAAATAGGCAAATCTCACCTACGCATCCAGCGCTATTTACTCCCTTGGTGGACTGTGAAAGCTCTATGACATGGGAGTGTAACGACCTGCAATACATAGAAGAAAATTTTATTCGAGCTGACTTGGAAAATGACGTGAAATTAAGCATCACAGACTTGAATAAGCTTGACAATATTGACGAGTTGCGAAAACTCAATGAGCAACTTGTCAAGTTGAACAATGTTGTTAGTAAGAATGAAGACGTCGAAAGTGCTAAATTAAATGTGCAAGCAAAGATCGATAAGGTTTTAGGTACTGATACAGAGGTAAAGGAGATCGGAGTGGTTGACGTATTTGAAGAATTGGTACGAAAAATATCCACTCGAGGCCCTGACTTTTTGAAATACATACAGTTTTTCAACGGAAATCACAACTACCAACTATTTTCTTCGATCTTGTCATTAAGGCAGCCATTTTTCGCTCAGCCTGCTAAAGAACAAGGCTTCATTCTTCAATTCAATGGAGAGCTTTACAACGAGGAATGTCTTGAATGCAATGACACAAACTTTATTTTCGACGTACTTATAGAGGATGTAGCCAAACATGGCAGGCATGAGGGTATTTTGCGTACTATCGCTTGTTTGGAGGGCGAATTTGCGTTCGTCATACATGATTTACTTGACGATAAAGTTTACTTTGGACGAGATTACATTGGAAGAAGATCTTTGCTATATTCATTCAAGGAGCCTGATACAGAGATTATTATCACCTCTTTGGCTATTGGGAATAATAAAGATTTTATAGAATGCAAGAGCCACGAAATTATAATGTTAGATACCAAGAACTTCACGCTAACCCCCTTCTCCTATGAGTCAATATGGAGTCGTTTTACATTACTGAAGAAATTCGATTTCAATCCAAGAGTGGAACTATTTGACTTGAACCATAGCGTAATAGATAGATTAACGAAGTTACACTATATCTTGAGTGATGCATGCAAATTAAGAGAATTTACAATACAGCCCTTACATCCTCACTCAAATCAGGCTAATATGGGGATATTATTCTCCGGTGGTTTAGACTGTACAGTACTAGCAGCCTTGATTTGTCAAAATATTCCTAGCGGATCAAATACCAAAATAGACTTGATTAATGTGGGATTCGACAACCCTAGAACAGGTCTTAAAGCCTCTGAATCTCCTGATAGAAAATTGAGTAGGAAATCGTGGTTTCATTTATCCAAGTTATTCAATAATACTTACATATCGTTAAGGTTGATTGAAATCGATGTTGACTATAAAGAGTGGCTAATGAACAGAAAAAGGGTTGAAAAACTCATGTTTCCCGCCAACACAGAAATGGATTTGTCTATAGCTATAGCATTCTACTTTGCAAGTAAATGTGAAAACGGTTTGAAGCTGGAGTTGAACAATGTGGGGATTGCATGGGACGAGTTTCTCGCAAATGAAGATAAGTACTTAGATCTTCAAACACATTATACATCTGAAGCAAAAGTGTTGTTTTCTGGTTTGGGAGCTGACGAGCTTTTTGCTGGTTATTCGAGACATGAATCTATCTTTAACACGTTAGTAGGGCCAAATGAGCCTGATTACGAGAAACAATTGCAAAGTAGATATAGCGAGCTTTCACAGTCTTTAATTCATGACATACAAATCATACACGAAAGGAATCTAGGCAGAGACGACCGAGTAATATCTTCGTGGGGCAAAGAATTGAGATATCCTTTTCTTGATGAAAAGTTGGTCAATTTCGTCATCAACGGTATTGAACCCAATCTCAAGCTATATTTCGATTGGAAGCTTACAAGGACAAAAAAGCGAGGTGAAAGATTGGTCCTAAGGCCAGTCAGGAAGTGGCTCTTGAGGGAATTGGCAGAGTCTTTGGGGCTTCACTGGGTCAAAGACGAGATAAAAAGGGCGATACAATTTGGTGCTAAGAGTGCCAAAATGGAAATCGGTCAAAACAAGATTAAGGGTACTGACAACTTGTGATAACTATGTAAAATATTTAGCAGAATGATAGATGACAGAAATAAACTAGTTATTCTAGTGTATCAAAATAGACTCTAATGCTGGTGCAAATCTTTAACCCACTTCGGCTCAATAACCAAGCATTCACATTCAGTCAACAAATTTTCAGGGACAAGAACATCTATATCTTTGTCAAGGTTCACTTTATACACCGATCCTTTAACATACGATTTCCTACCCTGCTTCCTAAGTAGCTCGCATTTGACTAGTACGTAAGTGTTGATGAAGCATGGCTGTTTATAATTTATATTCAAATTCGCCGTAACACCAGATCTTGTATGATTGTTCTGGAATGCCAATCTACATGTCAATTCGTCTAAAATAGTAGCCAAAAGCCCCCCATGGATAATTTTTTGGTGTCCCGTTAGCTTATGTCCCAAATGAAAGAAAGTGTACGACTTATTATTCTCGTTGGGCTCCAACTTTTCGACATCATGGATGCCTTCTAGAAACTTATCATCGATTATGTAAAAAGAGTCACTTCTGTAGTTTATTTTGTCACTTCCAATTAGTGTTTCGCCCGTCAACACTGGCCATATATGCTCTGAAATCAAGGGTTGATCATTTACTTTCAAGTGCTCTTCATATTCCCGAAAGTACTTCAAATACAATGGATGGTTTACCAACTGTTCTTTTATCTTGTCCAACAAGTCTTCACTCATCTGGTCTACTTCTTCTACTGAACTTGCTGCCTTTCGAAGTTCCCTGGTATTCATATTCACTTGCACCTCGGAAGCTCGGCTATTATCTCTGATCAGCAGCTGAAATTTGACGTCGCCTTTACTAGTATGCTTCATTAGTACGTATACACAATTTTACATATAAAAACTAAAGAGTACAACTCATCACTTCAAAGCCTTCTTAAAGGCGTGGTGAAATGCTTCTCTTGCGTCCTTATCAATAATGTTTCCGTGGCTCATTACGATTCTCTCAAAGTCCCAATCATAAATAGTCTGCAAGCCCTTTTTAGACCCAGGATCGCTGCTCTTCGCAATAAAGTTCATAAGCCAGCTTCCAACCTTACTGTAGGGCTGTAAGTATCTCGTGATGAACGACCATCCCAGATGGGGCCTGAAATTGGAAGGATAGCCTGTAGCAGGAGAAAACTGCTCTAACGTTACGGCTCCCGAAGTGGTTCCAGGGACACCCAAATTGAAGAGTAGATCTGACTCATAAAGAGTACTGGACTGCTTGTCAAATAAAATCAATTCTTTGTTAGCGTGCTTGGGGAGGTATACAAACTCGAAGTTGTTCAAGATGGCCGAACTCTTGATACCTAAATTGGCCAATTTTTCCTTATCGATTAACTGGTTGGCCAACTTGGATGTAATACGGTAGTCTATGGGACATTCGGGCCCCAAATCCACCGTTTCCATCGCAATAATCTTCAAATTGGGATAACTGGACTTGAACGATTTGGCATTCATTGTGTGCTCCTTATCGGGAACAATAAGATGGGTTACATTGAAGCTCTCATCTTCCCTACCAGTCAACATTTTTAATCCTTCGATTACCTCTTTCCCATACGGAATTGCTGACCACACGATGATGTCCTTGTCATACTCGAATAAAGCCATTCTAGCACCAAAATTGAGTGTGTTTGCTCTAGTAAAAGCACATGAAGTAATCACTACGTTGTCAGTTAGTTTCCTTGACACTGCCTTTAGCTGCTTTGGATATCCCATCTTCGGTAACTGTTTCTTGCTGCGCTTGTGGAAGAATAAAAAATCGGGTATCAATTAAAAAGACTACAATTCTCACGAAAGTATTAATTAACATTGCTCTCTACGTGCAACAAGTCTAAACGAGTGGTGGGCTTACAAAAATAGCATTTATCCATACTACAGCTATCAGTGAAGACAGGGAGATGTTCAATCTGTTACGTAGTTCGACAGATCAGACCGAATGAAAAATTATTAGTTGCTTCAAGCTGCGGACCTTCAATATTGGGTGCAAAACCTATGATAGTACTATGCCAGCAGCAGCCAGCAAGTTGGAATCTGTCCCGAGCATGTTGATGTAACATTTTGAGAAGCTGCTGAGTTGAAGCCACTACTTTTCACGACTCCGTACGACGATCCGACTTTTTGATCTTCACATTCATATCGGCCAATTGTTTCCTCGACCACTACGTGGAAAATATCCTCTATAATAGACCATTTCATTAGGTGACCGATTCATAGCATTCCACATACAAGAAGCCATAGCCCAATGCCATTAGATTTGTTGCCTAATAATGCTCAGTGAGTGGCCATCATGGGGTCACCCCGTATTTGTTCATCCTTTGCTTATGGCTCGTGTCGGAAATGGATTTAGTGTAGCACTTGAAATTTATATTGTTATTTCAAAAACAGTACATATACAAATACTTTATACGAGATAGGCTCGTAGTTGTAATCACTATAAAGCAGCCTTAAAGATTTCATGAAAAGCAGTCTTTGTATCTTTTTCAATGACGTTCCCGTGGCACAATACAATTCTTTCAAAGTCCCAGCCATAAATGGACTGCAATCCCTTCATAGATTCGGGGTGCGTACTTTTCGCAGCAAGATTGGTGGCCCAGTTTCCGACTCTACTGTAGGGTTGAAAGTACCTCGTCAAGAAAGACCAACCCGTATGTGGCCTGAAGTTGGGGGGGTAGCCAGTAGCAGGGGAAAATTGCTCCAAAGAAACTTTTCCAGAAGTGGTTCCAGGAGCACCCAAGTTGAAGAAAAGGTCGGCCACGCAAAGCGTCTTAGAGGTTTTGTCAAAAACAACTATTTCTTTGTTGGCGTGTTCAGAGAGATAGACAAATTCAAAGTTGTTCAAAATTCCTGAGCCCTTGATGCCCATGTCCGACATCTTCTTTTTGTCGATTACCTGGTTAGCCAATTCAGACGTAATCCGGAAGTCTACAGGGCAGTCCTTGCCCAAGTCAATTGCTTCGGCAGCTATGATCTTCAAATTGGGGTGTTTAGCCTTGAACGTTTTAGCACCAAGAGTGTGCTCCTTGTTCGGAATGATGAGGTGAGTTATGTTAAAGTCTTCGTTGGCCTTGCCTGTCAAGGTTTGCAATCCCTTGATTACCTCTTTCCCGTATGGAATTGCAGACCATACAATGATTTGGTTGTCATACTCGAATAAGGCCATTCTGGCACCCACGTTAATTCTATCTCTAATAGTGAAGGCACATGAAGTGGTGACAACATTGTCCGTAAGTTTTCTGGAAATAGCCTGTAGAGGATTTGGGTAGCCCATTGTCTAATTTATCTATTGATATTCTTATAGTCAATGAGTAATAATGGGACTTAAGGGGTTGTCCATTTTTCACGGAACGAATTATCGTCCCCCTCCTTTCGTAATTGAAGAGACTTTTCAGCCTACGAAATACAACTCTATATAGTCACCGTCTAAGATGGAATGCAAGGGATTTCATGCCAGTAGTCTGGTTAGCGTCCTCCTTGAATGCTGGCAGCGAAAGACTACAAGTGATTTCGGGTGTAAATTCCGTGATAATGTACTGCTAGTAGATAGAAGATGCAATATGAGCATTTGCTATGACTTTTAGCCGTAGCCCATTAACACTTTATGATAGCTGTTAGCCGCTTCTCTTCTTTGAATTCTTTTTGTAACAACGGACTTGTTGGTTCTTCTCTAAAAGCTCCAACAGTACAAAAGGATAGAATTGACTTGGTGGGTCTCCCTGCTGCAGAGAGCATACGGGTCATATCCAGAGGTGACAAAGTTTCTATCTTGATCCTTGTTAGCAGCTATGAAAAAATCCTAAGGATAATCCGCAGAATAGACAGCAGTGTTGAAAAAGGAACAGAAGCGACCCTACGACTGAATCTTTTTTAAATGCTAACCAGGATTAATGACACCATAGTTTTTTCTGTTGAAATACATGGGTGACCATTAGACGCACTAATGGACGGTCTCGATGTATTCTATATCAAACTTAAGGTATCGCCATTGGTATCTTTCTTGGCATACGAGTGTAGATTTGGTTTTCCCGTGTTATTGGGCTTCAATATCATACTCGAATCAAACCCAGGAGGGTAGTTGGTTGAGGTTTTAAGACCACTCGCAGCGGGAGTTGTAGAGATAGCACTATCTCCCCAGTCGAAAGACGTAGAGCTGGTATAAGGAGCATTTTGAAATTCATCAAACTCATTGTCCTCATCCTTTTTATCGTCATAAGTACTTTTCAAAGTATCTATTAATGCTTGATTGTTGGCGTTAGAGTTGGTCGCACCAAAGATTAAAGGTGTTTTGGTGGTAGCTTTCTGTTTCGGTTTTAATGCTAATGAACGAGCAGTCCGTGTATTGGGTTTCGAATCGTCAAAATTGAGCGCCGTACCGTGACTACCTCGTATTCCAGAACTATCAGAGACCTTGGGGTTTGGTGAAGTAGTGGTGGTTTTCTTTTTCGGTTGCATGACATTTTTAGTTGTAGGAGCTTTGATTATCTTGTCTTTATTGCCCAGATTCAAATGCTGAGTATTGATTAAGCTCTCAAAGTTTTCAGGCTGCGTGGGGCCTATCAGCTTCTTACTTATTTCTGGTAGTGAGTCTACCTTGCTTGCAATCAATTTCGCTTGAATTTTATTGACCAATTCGACGTAATTTTTAAAATCAGCTTTGGTACAATCATTACACCCAAATAATAATGAAAAACATTGTGGTAGCACCGATTCCACAACAGATTCTAAATCTAGCGAGATGTGTTCGCTTTCACACAACTTGACGAAAAAGTGTAACACTTTATCAATAATTTGGGTATTCCGACTTTTCAAGTTCTGCAATACAGGCAATAACTGCTCTTTCACAATGGCCTTATCGATAATTCTTTTCTCTATTAGCATTCCAAACGTGTCTATTGTGGCCAATTTAGTCGATAGTACAGTAGTTGTTTTGAACACTTGGCAAACTAAAGGAAATAACTCATTCTTGATATAAGGGAAGTCAAGCGTGTCAACGACTATTTCCAACTGTCCAAGAAACATATCTTGGAGCCGGATCTGCTCATTTAGCTGATCGGCTTCCTTCGGCGAAGATGTTAGTAACAACGATAACGACTGCTTAACCATATCCGATATTTGATTAGGCTTCATTTTGATGACTAAGGTAGGCAAATTTTCAATTAGGGTGAGGCGAGTCTTAACAGATGTATTCAAAAGCTTATTGAAAACGTTACCAGAGTTATTTTTCTTGGACTTGGATTCAATCTTAAGTAGCGGCGTATAAATTCTATCTTGAAATGTGAGACCAGATAGCTTCGACCCTATGGCAAATATAATGTTGAGAGCATACGATATAGTCTCATCGGTAGCTAAATCGATGGGCCGGGAATTTGAAACATTCAATTCACTCACAACTAAATCTATCATTAAGGGCAACAACTTCAGACTTTTGAATGCACCTGGAAATTGTTCTAAGACATTGACACCAGTATTCTCGTTAGCCTGCAATATTCCCTTCATAAAAATTAACTTTTCTTCCACCGTTTTGATCGTAAATTCATCTATGAACCACACTGCTTTGATCAAACTGCCGCTAAAAAAGTCCAAGTCAATGAACTGGTCAATGGTCAATCTATCATGAGGGTATCGTGCCATCAATTGTGGAAATACGTAGAAAAGATTTTCGGGTACTTCTTTCAACAAATACTTCAATTCTGAGGGCCTATGATTATAAAATTTATTCTCAAACTTTCTGAATTCACTTTTATAATCAGATATGCTATTGGAATCAAAACAGTTTATTAGCGATTCTCCCTTATTGTAAAGGTAGTATATTAGGCATCCTAGTGACCAGATGTCGTTGGCAAAATCTAATTTCAGATCGCTGTCGATAATCAATTCGGGAGCCGTATAGTTTAAATTCAAGTTAGCAAACGGCACTGGGGAAGAATTATTCATGATGTAAAAGCTATTTCTCTCCAGTGGCGAGACCAATTTTAAATTCTGGAGAAATTTAAACCCGGAAAGCTTCCAATCGCCCTGGCTGTTGATGAAGATCGATGACGGCTGAAGATTGAGATGTACTATATCGCATTTATTGTGCAAAAACTGGAGTCCCTTTGTGATCTGTAGCAAGCCTTTCTGTATGCTCAATTCATCCAACTCTCTCTGCATATCAATGGTCATTAAACAATCAGTCACCGCTTCCGAAACAAACAAGAATTTCAGCTTCGTTTCTTCCAATACCTCGAAGATCGTAAGGATCTGCGGATGCTTCAACTTGGCCAATTGGCTGACCTCAAATTTTATGAGCTCATAGCATTCGCTTATTATCACTCTTGTGCTTTTGCTACTCGACCCACCTGGCGCTATTCGGCTCACTTGTGATTCAAACTTATTTTTGTCAAATATGAAAATCGAAACCACTTGGCCCGTTACATTATGCTTCGCGGGATATATGTACCACGGTTCTGCAACAAGGGAAGGATTATCCAGTAGTGAATAATTTGCTCTTATCCCCGTCTTGAATATCGACTTGAACATCTCTAGCTACTTGATCTACCCATAAAAGGGACCCTTGGGAAGACGCTTATAACTTCAAAACGTAAACTGCAAAATACCAGAAAACTAAAATTGCTAGTTAGCATCTTGACTTAACATACATAGATCTGCTTCTTCCTTCTATAGATACTAGTTCTTTATATTCAAACCCGAATAATCACGGTATGGAACTTTTGGAAGAAGATTACAAGCATTCTGCTGAGAGGCTAGATAGGCCATCGCAATATTTGATTAAAAAAGCTGTTCGTAGGCAGAATTTTGAAAATTTAAATCGGGCATTGCACCTGAAGACAGTGTATGTGGGCAATTTATCACACTTTACCAGCGAAGAACAGATACATGAGCTCTTTCTGAAGTGTGGGACTATTGATCGAATTATAATGGGTTTGGATAGAAATAAATTGACTCCATGTGGGTTCTGCTTTGTTATATACAAAAAGGAAGAAGGATCACTTAACGCGATGAAGTTTCTTAAGGGAACAAGCTTGGATAGCCAGGGGTTGGAAATCGACTTGGATCCTGGCTTCCGGGAGGGCCGCCAATTTGGTAGAGGAGTTTACGGTGGGCAGGCTGGTCAAGAAGTAAAACAAGACAACGGATTCCATAGAAGAAAATTCGAGCATAGAGGGGGCTTCAGGGGAAGAGGCAGGGGCAGAGGCGGCTTCAGAGGTAGGGGCGGCTTTAGAGGAGGCCGGGGCCGCGGTGGATTTCGTGGCAGTGGTGATATTCCTCACCCAGATTCTTCCGTCTACATTCCTTCGACGGACTCCTCATTCAATGGTCCCACTACGTCCAATCCAGGGGCAGACATGGGGCGTAACGACAGTTAGGTTGGCGGCGTTATGTATATGTCTTTCGCTCCGCATGTATTGAGTTTTTACTGTGTCCTACTGGGCGGGTGCTATTGGCACAATTTGATTCTAGATATTACTATATTTGCATATCGACATGAAAGAAATGTCTGCAAGGTTCAAAATAATCAATTTGCATAATCTAGTGACATATGCTTTTCAGCTGATTTATTTAATTTTTCCTAGACATTTCATGTAGTCGGTAGAAGTAAAGGAGCTCACAACACACCAATTCTCTTGGTAACATCGTTTACTTATCTGGGTTCCATTGGCACACTGAGGAACATTAGGGGACATTCTGTACTGCAAGTCAAGATAGTATTGGTTAAAATCAATGTTGGATTCATTTCTCAAATTTGAAAGAACGTAGTTGTGCCAAAAGGTGCCATTTAAAGGCGAGTCACTTGGCCAAGAACTATTGGGGTCAAATACTTCTCTAGCAGAATATTCGAAAGTCCATGTAGGCTCTTCACCCCCGTTGACAAAAGTATCATTCAACTTAATGTAATAGTTGTAGGAATTCATGATATTGAACGACTCGTCCTCAACTTCATAATATCTCCAAGATGGATTGTTATCCGTAAGGGGAGTTATAGATTGCAGAACCCACGACATATTAATAACGCCTTCTTCTGTCTTCTCGTCATCGGAATATAAGACGTGGAATTGGTCCCTGTGGGTGTGACCATAGAAGATATTTGCAATTGTATACGGGGAAAATCTTTCGACTATCTTTGAAAACATTTCCGCCTGAATCGGCAAGGCATCATCACTGGAAGGAATATGGGTTAAAATCCATACCCTCTGATTTTTAGACTCACTTTCAACAAGTTCATCGATCAAAAACTGCCATTGACCAAATAAATCTGGGTCCTCGACCATGTCTATGTAAGCCCATAGGTTTTTGATATAATAGCAGTTGGAGTTGAGTGATATGATTTTCAATCCACGGTCAGTAACAGTCGAAAATCCAGAGTAATGACTTTTGATAAAAGACGATTTGTTTTGAGGTAGCCATCCGTTAGAAGTCCACAATTCAGCCATAAGTTCATCGTTCCAGTGGTACAGACTATTCTTATCGTATTTCGTAGGGGATATTTGTCCATACGGAAACGTGTCATGATTTCCCAAGCTGGGATACACTGGGAGCTTATTCAAGTAATGTTTCATCAACTGGAAGTTACGAATTTCTTCGTATTTGGTATTCTCGGGATCACAGGTAAGGACATCGTGATCCACAAGATCACCAGTAAATAGCGTAAATTCGAAGTTATTCTTCTGGTTCGACTTACTAATGGAGCTCAAGCTGCTGTTAAGTAATAATTCTGGTGAATCACATTGATATCCACCAAATGCAGTTGCTGGTAGAGAATTGTAATTGTAGCCTCTATCCTTAGGGATGTCATAGTAGTCGCCCTTCACGTAGGTAGAGTCTTCATAATGTGCATCAGGATAGAAGGAATACTCGAATTGTTTGGCGGCTTGCAGCTCTAATGTCTGGTAATTATTAGAGAAGTTATAAGTGGCACCCTTCAAATCCTCGTTGTACGCTTCCGGCAAGCAGCATAAATCAGTAGTACAATTGCTCTCACTTCCAACTTGATACCTCGCTTGTAAGTGAAAGTCACTGATGTGTAGTACGTTGAATCTATCTCTGTTCGCCTTTGAGTATACCGGTTGGCTCTTGTATTGGTCTTTCTTAGCGGGCCACTTAGAATCGAAGTCAAAAAGTGAATCGATATCGGGAAGCTCCGGTAAGTCGCACGCATTATTGTCTTTGTAGTAGCAGTAGTACTCCAAGTCCAAGTCGCTTGATGTGTTGAATAACTTAAGCATATTGACGAAGTCATTATCAAAAAAATCGATACTCTTGGTACTGTGCAACCCCAGGTCAGTGCCGTTGGAATTGGCATCGACTGGCGAGTCCGTTGTGGTGACAAAAAAGTCCACATTATCGCACTTACTTTCCTTGCCCTTGTTTTGCGTTATACAGTACTTGAAGAGTGTCAAGCTGATCAAGTGCTGTTTGTCCGGCTGTGATTGCAACAACGTCTGCCCGTACTTGATTTTGTTTTTGCACTGCTCACACTTGCTTCCTCCACCACTCGTCAATTGCTGAAGATGATACTCAATGAAGTCGGTATCCTCAACAGATAAACTATCGTAGATTGGGTCCATTATGCCTCTCCGGCTCATTTGTTTACCGATTGAGTTGATTCCTGGGATCGTATGGCCCCAGACGGGAATGGCTGCGAAAACCATGCATAAACTTGAGAATCTCATGATACTGATGATGGCCCCAACTTAGCTGCTGAACTCGGGTGAACTCAATCTATAATATCTATGGGGCTTTATAGCTTATATACCGTTTTATTCACTCGTGCTTACCAAGGACGCATATCTGAATAAAGGATTCTGCAGCAATTGCATTGTTCGCCTAATTTGCGGCAACAATTATCCCGCCCCATTTTTGTGGACCACATGTCGTTCCAGATAGTAATGGTATGCTTTTGATGTATTCTGGTTACTTCTCGTTGAACCTCTTAGCTTCTCCGTCAACATCTACCGAATGTTTGGGTCGCATTCGAACAGCTCAAATAGTAGGCTCCCTTATTAGTGACCAACGCTAGAACTGGCCGGAAAAATGGTTTTTCTAGTGAGCTTTTTGCGATACGAGCAGAACAGACCCACATACACGTGGATGGCTCGGACAGACGAAGTCAGTCAGGCACAATAGGCAATACGAAGGTGCGCTACGTACATAGTGGGCTGCTCGGCAAACTCAACATGGTGCTTCAAGACTTAACTAGCCGAGAAGACCATTGTCGCAAAGTTATATACGAAATCCATTACCCATGGAATTAGGTAATTTTCGTTGGCCAGAAACCAGTCCTCTTTCACGTAACATCTCCTCCCGCTTTGCCCAACTTTTCCCACTTACATACGACAGCTCCAGACCTGTAACTAGCTGATAAATCTCTAAAGGCCCTCTATAGGAATAGTACTCGGAAGGATAGTCGTGCACTTACCGATGGTTTCTAGCCAGCTGATGATAAGACCCTCTGGACGGCAATTAACGGACAGGTGAAAGGTGACAAACAGTATGTCGCAGGCATCTAGGAAGAAGTTGCTCTTGATGGGCCGGTCGGGCTCAGGAAAGTCTTCGATGCGATCCATCATCTTCTCGAATTATTCGGCGTTTGACACCCGAAGACTCGGAGCCACTATCGATGTTGAACACTCACACTGGCGTTTTTTGGGGAACATAACGTTGAACTTGTGGGATTGTGGAGGCCAGGACGTGTTTATGGATAACTACTTTACCACCCAGAAGGACCATATCTTCAAAATGGTGCAGGTGCTCATTCATGTATTCGACGTCGAGTCGAAGCTGATAAATAAGGATATTGAAATATTCGTCAAGTCGTTGACCAATTTGCAGAAATTCAGTCCTGACGCCAAAGTGTTTGTATTATTACACAAGATGGACCTTGTGCAAGTGGATAAGAGAGACGAATTGTTTGTCATCATGATGGAAAAGCTACAGAAAATATCGAACCCGTATCAGTTCAAACTAGTTGGCTTACCGACATCCATTTGGGATGAGTCGCTCTACAAAGCATGGTCCCAGATCGTGTGCTCTCTTATCCCCAATATGAACGTCTACAACAACAACTTGATCAAGTTCAACCAGATCTTGGACGCAGAGGAAATCATTCTTTTCGAAAAGACTACATTCTTAGTAATTTCGTCTACTACGTCCATAGCGCAGCAATTGCAGCAGCAGAAGGACCAACTGCGTCTTGAAGACAATATCGACACCACCTCGCTCGATCCTAAACGGTTCGAGAAAATCTCAAGCATCATCAAAACCTATAAGCAGTCGGTCACAAAACTAAGAACAAATTTCCACAACCTAGTTATTCGTGGGTCAAACGGCAACCTGTTCTACATAGATGTACTTACCGATAACATGTTGGTGATGATCATACTAAAGGATAGGGATGACGAAGACAGCTTCACCAAAATCCACGAAGAGTTGGTGATCCTGGAAAATGTCAAAGCGGCAAGAAAGTGGTTCGAGAAGATCGAGACAACAAAATGAGCCTTTTTCCATTACAATTGGCAGCCTTCCCTCTGAACTCTGGTGCCCATCTAAGATATCGTTCTTGATGGTGGCATGGTGAACCGTCACGTGCTGATGCCTGTCGAATTTTTTTTGGTCCGTTCATATTTCTGAAAAACTATACGACGGACTAGAGTAGTAAAACAACTTTAATTGCACATTGGTGAGGTACCAAATAAGTTAAATAGTTGAAAATATAACATAGCTATTCTTACGATATTGATTACCTTTTTGGCTCCTTTTTCCGTATCGATACAGCTTCCCAGCAGATTTCGCAACACTTAAAATGGGTAAACTCGTACAACTAATTTCCCATCCTGAAGAATTGAAAGCAGCTATTCAGTTGAAGTTCTTCAGACAACCATTGCACCCTCGGGACAAGTCAAAACAGTCACCATCTTTGAACCGTTCCTACGAGCTTTTGTTTAAGACGTCGCGTTCGTTTGCTGCCGTAATTGAAGAATTACACCCACGTTTGAGAGATGCGGTCATGTTGTTTTATTTGATCTTGAGAGCATTAGATACTGTAGAAGATGACATGACGATTACACCGGAAGTTAAAATCCCATTGTTGAGAAGCTTTCACGAGAAGTTGCTTTTGAAAGAGTGGTCCTTTGAAGGAAATGCCGAGACAGAGAAAGATAGATGTGTGTTAGTTGAATTTCCAAGTATTTTGGCTGAATTCCATAAGTTGGACTCTGAATTTCAGGATATCATCAAGCACATAACCAAGGAAATGGGGAACGGTATGGCAGACTATATATTGGATGAGAACTTTAATCTTCACGGTGTTGCGACTATTAAAGAGTACGATTTGTATTGCCACTACGTGGCTGGTCTAGTAGGTGAAGGATTGACTAAGTTGATGGTTCTGACCGGATTCTCCGACAAGGTATTGATTGACGATGGATTTTCCAAGTCAGAATCCATGGGATTATTTTTACAGAAAACTAACATCATCAGAGACTATCACGAGGACTTGGAAGACGGCAGGTCATTCTGGCCCAAAGAAGTATGGCTGAAGTACACTTCTTCGTTGCCGTCATTCCACAAGGATAGTTCTTTGGAAAGTCAAGAGCAAGGCTTGGCCTGCATCAACGAATTGGTGTTAAATGCCTTGGGCCACGTAAAGGATGTCCTAAACTATTTGTCGCTCGTTATGGACCCATCTTGCTTCAACTTCTGTGCCATTCCTCAGGTTATGGCTATCGCCACTTTGGCTACTGTGTACAATAACCCTAACGTTTTACATGGAAACGTCAAGATCAGAAAAGGTACCACCTGCAAATTGATTCTCGACAGCCGTACTTTGCCTGGTGTTGTGAATATCTTCAAGAAATACGTACGTATCATCAATCACAAATCGTCGGTAAATGATCCAAATTATTTGAAAATTGGAATCAAGTGTGGTGAAATCGAGCAGCTCTGTGAGTTGATGTACCCTACCGAAAAGGACATCCCCGATGGAGTTGTCAGGCAAAGTCACCAGATCCTGAAAAGAGCATACATCGATGATGAAGTGTCCGAAACTGTCTCTCTTGAGACTCTCAAGTGTAATTTAGCCATTGGCGTAGCTGCTTTGGCTACTATCGCTATGGCTGCATATTTCCTAATTTGAAACGAACCAGCAACCTCTTAATTCTTAATTAGTTTGTATAATGCCCTTATAGCATCAAGTTTCCTTAAGCTCAAATGACAATGACAATTTCTTGGAATTTGCTTGTAGGAATAGATCTAAATCGGGACAAATTCGGGTATGGCTTATAACTTTTTCTATGAAAATGATTTTACACAGCCAGGACCTCTTTTGACACCACCTTAGATTAGTATTTTCTACTCTGGCTGGTATGTCTTCGGCGCTTGATACACAGAGGTCTCATACCCTTAACAATTTCGAAATAAAATTGATCAAATGGTCAGATTATGAACATCAGACCCCAATATTACTCCAGGATTTGAATGGGCCATGTCCATTGATAGCGTTGGTCAACACAATGTTATTACAAAACGAAATTTTCTCTCGAGAAGGCATATTGAACCCCAGTCAAGGCGAAGGTCAAAAAGGTCGACAAAGAAAGATTGAAGGAGTCAGAGGTTTGAAACAATTACTTCTTAAACTCCATGGAGAGGACGGATTTATCGAGTTGAGCCGATTGTTATCCCAGTTAGGGAACATTCTATTGATATGCTTAGACCAGCTGCAGTCTAGTTTCTCAGGACATAGTATTGATAGTTTGTTGGATAGCCTACCATTGTTGCACACGGGATTGACAGTCAATCCAAATCTCGTCAGCGGCCTCTTTCCCCCTGGTGACCTATCTAGCACGTTATTTGACTTGTTCGGCTTGAAGTTTAGACACGCGTGGTGTTTTGGCGAAGCCAACGAGGATTTCGCTCAGGCTGGTTTGAGTGTGGAACCAGCTGTGGCGGGTGGACACCTCTCGATCCTTAAAGAGGTATTCGAGGAATTGCAAACGTTTGACAAAATTCAGGATTTCCTACTTGAAAATCCCACGCAAAGTGACGAACTAAATGGCCCTACTAACGTCCGACAAAAGCAGGAGCTAACGAAATCATGGCTAGACCTCCATCAAACACAATTAACTAGAGCTGGAATGAAAAAGTTAGATGCTACATTACAAACTGGCGAACTTATTGTTTTCTTCAGAAATAACCACTTTAGTACTTTGCATAAGAGGAATGAGGACGATTTTTATCTTTTGATCACTGATGCTTCCTTTAACAGAGCTAATAAAATTGTTTGGCAGTCTCTTGTCTCAGCTTCTGGCAAGGATGATTTGTTCTTCACTGGCGATTTCCTTCCAGTGATGGGAGATGATGAATCTGTTGGTTTAGACCCAGACTATATGCTAATCAAGCAACTACAAGAAGAGGAAGACGAAGCAATTGCGAAGGAAATGCAACAAAAATACCAAACGGATTCGAGTAGACAAAAGACTTCTAGTTCCAGAAGGTATCCTTCCACGTCTTCGCAAAATGATACAAATCAACCGCCTCCGTTAGCTACCATTCATTCAGAGAAAAAAGAAAAATCAAAGAAAAAGCTGACTTGCATTATCGTATAATCACTCTATGAATACAATTGAATTATGAATTAGGAAACCAATTACGTTGTATTAAACACTAATTTTCTTCGGCGCCCTCTTTCTCGCCACGACTCTCAACATCGTCGGCCTCGGCTCTATCACCAGATATCTCTACATTTTGTACTTTGTCCTTTTCATCTTCGTTATTTTCAGTACCTTCAAACTTAACTTTTTCGGCATCTTCCCTTAAATTGTTTTCCTCGCTCAACTCCTCTGCGACTTCCTCTTCTCCCTCATATTCCATAGGATCAAACTCCGATCTTGCGGCATCCATTTTTTTCATTTCGCTGGTGTTAGGCTCTCTTAAAGTAAAATTTATAACATCAACTGTACTTTCACGTAAAAACTTGTTGATCTCATTATTTGTAGAAGCTCTGTGCTTCTTCAAATCAATTCTACCCGTGATAGGGGAGTAGTATGCTGCCCTTCTTTTTCTCGTCTTTTTGTTATCAGAGGCATCCTCAGGTTCAAATTTAATGGCTAACTCTTCGTATTGTTTCGCAAAACGATGGAAGTTCATATCATAATTTTTAATATGCTTGAATTTGAAGCTCTCACCATAATCTTGTTCATCTAATATGTTAACTGGGCGCTCTCTTTCGCTAGAATTTAATTTTTCCTTTAATTCGGCGGCCTTAGCGGCATTACGCACCTGATACATTGAAATCCACTCACCGTCTTCAGAAGTGACCGGTCTGAAAATAGTCGACTCTAAAGAATTCTTTTGAAAGCTTTCATCGTAGTCGTCCTTTTCTTGCGCTTTCAAAAACTGCAACTCACGGTTCACAGACGCGGAACCAGTAAATTTCACAGTTAAAAATTTGGTGTCCATCATTGATGTGTCGGGCAACAAAGGCCATGTCGACACTGCTTTTAAATGTTTCTTGCTTGGATGCTTCAATTTGTGGATGTTTTGTAACGTATCCTGGGCCAGGTCGAAAGTGCGTTCAACCGCTGCTAGTTGGGCACTAGGATCATGTGCTTCTTGCTCCTCTGTCGCTTCTTGTGCAGCACTTACCGCATTGTCCGCTCCGTTTGTACTGCCATTTGCCTTGGGCAACAGTCTTTCGGCTATATATTCCGTCCTCCGCAAAAACGAAACCTCAGGGTCAGACCTTGATATTTTTCCTATCCCGGCATCTCTAAGCAATGCCCTGTCTTTTGGGTGTAGCGTGACATGCTTAGAATCCTGCTCCTTTTTCCCACTACCCATTTTGTATATACTAGACTCATCCCCGTTGTCTAAAAGCCCCGGGTTATTTATCAAGTTCAAGTTCATGCCCAAATCTTCATCTATACATTCTATCAAGTTGCCGAAATTTTCCTTTCTGAACAACGAACTCATCAACTGTTCCGACTCTGTTTTCAACGATACCTTCTCAGTAGTATTGTATTCTATGAACTTAGGGTTCAACGGAGGAGGCGGCAAATTGTTGATATAACGCATCTTTGCAATGTACTCCTGCCTTACAGGCTTATGAGGCTTCAGCGACATCTTAATACTGGTATCTTATGTGGTTTTGCTATAGTAACCCTATAGTTACTTAATGGTAAAGACGAAATGGATGAAACTTTTGCGTGTCTTGACCAATTGAAAAAGGATCCGTACATCAGATATACATCCAAGCACCAACCATATACTTGGTTAGTCCATCATTCATGGTTGTATCAATGCTACAACAAGACATTAGTTGTATGTTTATTCCTACGAGAGCAATAAGAAGAGGCCACTTATCAACCGAAAGCTCATTTTAAACCAATTATTTGAACTTCGTGATAGTTTTATAGAAATTGGCACCTTGAGCCTTAGCTATATCTAATTCTAAATCAGTCACCTTTCTAGACCCGTCACCAGAAGCAAAGGTACCAGCACCCCATGGAGAACCACCATGGACTTCGTCAAAGCTTGCCACACCGGGATGGGCGTAGCCCAATGGCACATAAACCATGCCGTGGTGAACCAACGTAGACAAACTACTGATGGCCGTGGTTTCTTGTCCACCCCCTGGGGATCCGGTGGAGACAAAGATACCAGCAGGCTTACCGATCAAAGCACCTTTTGCCCATAAAGCACCTGTACCGTCCCAGAAAGACTTCAATTGCGAAGGCATGTTCCCATAACGGGTTGGAATTCCAAACAAGAATGCATCGTATTCAGTTAAGGTGTCATTCGATGCAAGAGGGAATTCTGGCTTTGGAGGAGCTCCTAATTTCTTAAGTAGCGATTCAGGTAAAGTTTCAGCAACTTGGAAAATGTTGGCAGTACCTCCAGCCGATTCAACCCCCGTCTTCGCAGCTCTAGCCAAAGAGGCTATATGATGGTAAAGCGAGTAAGTGATAATAGCAGTTCTTGGTCCCATGTTGTTTGTATCGACGGTATTCCTGTTAAGAAGTAACGATTGTGCTGTTAAATAGGTTAATTTCTCGTTACTAATGATTGACTAAAAAAGTCATAGTGGCATTACCATGAATGGTCTAATTACAAAACCACCGTTATCTACAGGGTTAAAAACGTAGATTATTGTACGTTGATTCTATACTTATTATACTCGCAGATTAATATTGTCGACCAGAGACTCAATTAGAATACAATTGTAGAGATTGGCCATTATTTTGGGTCTACGTACTGGGTTGGATCCTTCCCACCCCATGTCAACACTTCGTGGGACTCTGGTTTATCCAAAGCTTCGAGGATTTCGATGTCCAAGTCGACCTTACCAAGATGAGTAGTTTCGTCCAATTCATCGGACTTGCCATCGGGCAATACGTCTAGGTTTTGTTTGATTCTATCAGGGTTTTCAGACTTAACCAACACAATGAAACCCTGTAAGAAAGACCACTTCAACAAGATCTCGGCCTTGGAAATCTTGAACTTGGCCTCTACGGCATTCAAGTCCTTGTCACCAAACTTTCTACCTCTGGTCAAGGGAGAGTACGCCTCGACCAAGATGTCATGCTGGACCAAGTACTTTCTCAACTTCAAGTGAGGCAACCAGGGGTGCAATTCGAGCTGGTTGATCACGGGCTTAACTAATAACCCGTCCCAATTCAACAACTCTTCCAAGTGCGCAATCCCGTAGTTCGACACCCCAATCGACTTTATGTTTAACACCGGATTCGCAGGGTCGCTGACAAACTCCTGCAATGCCTTCCACGTGCCAAGTCTCTTTTCCCGGCTGGTCAATGGCGAATGTACAAGAAACAAGTCTACATACTCGATGTGTTGCTTTACCTTTTTGCTTGTCTCTGCCACCGATTTCTTGGTTTCTTCGTACCCCTGGTTTTTATTCCATACCTTGGTCGTGAACCAGATTTCCTGTCTATTGACGTGGCTGTTGTCCCTCAAAAATTTGGCGATACCCTCTGCCGACTCCTCTTCGTTACCGTACGCTTGGGCGCAGTCAATGTGTCTATATCCGTCCTTCAATGCCTTGTAAACCAATTCCGCCGTCTTCTCGGCCGGCACTTCGTAGCAGCCGTACGCCGCTACTGGAATATGATGCCCATTATTTAATCTATACCTACTCTGCTTGGTGAGTTGGATTGATGTAGTAAGATTCGACATTGCTTAAAACCTCAATCGTGTGAAAAATTCCTGTTTATATGGTGTATATGATGAAAGGGTATTTTTGAAATCGTTGATTGTTTGAGATTTGCAGTCCTATTTATACTCCCACCAAATAATTGCTGCGCCTTAGCAACCACGTCAAAATGGCTGCTTTTTTTGATGCTTTAGTGGTGTTCGGGGGTTCCAGAGGCCGTACGAGTTAACAGCGAGCCCATTGGGTTGTGCGGGTCGCCATGTCGTCCTGCTGGCTGTCTTTACACCCAATCGTGGCAAATTTGCCGTATTCAGCGACGTCTAGGTTGTTTGTTTTGCAGTTGCAATATCGATGTGGTCCCACGCCCGTAGATGGCGCTAAAGTCGACCGTATATACATTGAATAGTATTCGAAAAGCCAGAAACATCAATTAAGTGCAGCCGATGCAGTTGGACCCTAGTTAACTCCGAGATAGTGGTCTATGGGGCGGCCCAAGGGTCGCCGAAGACTCGGGAGCGGCGGTTAATCAGTTGCGAATGCGAACATGGTCTTTCTACAAAAAGCCCCTGGGTCCAGGGCTATACTATTGACAGTGGCATGTTGACTATTCTACGGGCACTTGTACGTCTCGCTCGGTACTAAAAGTATTTGCAAGCACTACAATGGGCTTTGATCTTGTTCAAGGGTCTTCTACTATAAGTTAAAGGGACTCAGATAGTACTGATAGAAAAATTGAGAAATAACGGGCGTGTCGGGCCCAAAACCGGTACGGGGCCCGATAAATGGCAGACTGTACTAAAGCACAGTTAAGGACTGTTGGGTAGATAACAAGAACCGGGAACATTCGCAAGCAGATATGTCGGGAAGAAAGAAGACATTGTTGAAAGTTATCATATTGGGAGACTCGGGCGTGGGGAAAACGTCGTTGATGCAGCAGTTTGTAAACAACAAGTTCTCGCACCAGTATAAAGCAACGATTGGGGCCGACTTTCTTACCAAGGAAATCACAATTGACAGCAATAAACAGGTTACATTGCAAATATGGGACACGGCTGGACAAGAGCGATTCCAGAGTTTGGGGGTTGCATTCTACCGCGGGGCGGATTGCTGTGTGTTGTGCTACGATGTGACCAACGAGAAGTCGTTGAACAACTTGTCATCGTGGAAGGACGAGTTTTTGATCCAGTCGAATGTGAGCAACCCGCAGGACTTCCCGTTCATCATAATAGGTAACAAGATTGATGTGGACGACTCGAAAAAGATACCATCGCTCCAGAAAAAATTGAACAACATCACCAATAACCAGTTGGGAGGGTTGAACTATCCTGTTTTTGAAACCAGTGCCAAGGACTCCATCAACGTCGAGCTGGCATTCGAGGTCGTGGCCAAGATGGCATTGCAGCAGGAAGAGTTGAATGAAGCCAACGGCAATGATGTCAGCGATGACTATAATGACGCCATCAACATTCACTTAGATAGCGATGCTGGGGGGTGTGCTTGCTAGCCAGGCGGGCTGACATGGAAGGATCGTTCCGGTATAGATTCGTATCTTCGTGACTATACTTCTTGTTCAACTATTTAAATATATACTCCAATAAACATCGATAATAACTTCTACTTGTTGATACACGCGCAAAACGCCTTAAGCAAAAGATCAACAAGCTTATTGCCTGTTTTAATTTTGCCAAATGGATTCTGCTGGTGATGCTGTTGTTGGTGGTGCTGTGGATGGTGCTGTTGTGGATAGGGCTGCTGCTGGTGGGCTTGTGGGTACGCACTGCCTTGAAAACCTTGTGGTTGACCCCCGCCATACCCAACATCCCAGTGGTTAGGAATTTGGTTAGACTGGGTGTTTGTCAAATCGATAATCAACACACCTGAATTATGGGGATCTATCCTGTGCCTCAAGTGACAATCTGTGCACATTTGGTCCACAGCAGGTTTTATTTTTGCGATTCCATTCGCAGAGTGAAGGCCCTTGCCTACTATCACCTTCAAATGGGACTGATTGGTATTTATGGCTGCTGCAATTCGATTTTGCAAAAAGTACTCCGCTTCCTTAACGTACAATCCATGTAAGTCAATTTCGTCTTCGGCACTGTCAGCATTATTCTCTCGAAATACGTAGTCTGCAGCCTGTCGGTTGTAGTTCTCGGCCTGAGCAAGAATATTTTTAGCTTCTTCACTAAGTTGATGTGCCCTCTGTCCGTCTCCAGCCTGATATGCCAGTTGTGATTGTTGTGATAACTGATTTTTCTTTTTGTATAGTTGGTCTGCCTGAGCACGAAGTTTCTTATACTGGGCATCTGTAGCATGATTATAGTCTCTGGTATTATCGAACCCAAGGTGGGCCCCTCTATTCTCACAGTGTAACATACTCGGCTAGATTGATCTGTTATGCTATGGTAGGCCTAATTCAAGTCTAATGATGTTTAGTTCAAATGGCTTTAGAGGCTTGGTCCAAATACTATACAGTCTCTATTATATAGGGCAAAAATTTTCCAGTTTAAACCAGCCTCGAATGCAAGAGAACTAAACAAACACATCGTTCGGGGACGGGACAACAAGAATTCGGCAACAGCCGTCCAGAGAAAGCTGTCTACAATTCGAAATTCGAAAAAAAATGATCTACAATTCAAAGAAATAAATTCATATGAATTCAAAAAACCAACGAAATATATAGAACAAGTAGTAATAAAAAAATTTATACTAGTCAACTTATTTCTTAGCGGCCTTTTGAGCAGCCTTGGTGACCTTACCAGCCTTGTCAGACTTTTCAACGGCCT